>VUQK01026095.1:12739-26067 GCA_015106715.1 Bujurquina vittata
TTTAAACTCCCTCCCGGTGGAAAAAACTGTATTTTTTTTCCCCAAAATAAAAAAAAAAAAAAAGCATGGTGAGGAAAATGCACAATATTCCCACAATATTTGTAATTATGTACAATTTTAGACTCTTGTTATGTAGCCCTTTTATTTCAGCGTTTTGTTGATATTTTATGACAGAGCATTATTTGTTCTTAACAGTATGTGCCTTTCAACCTGTGAAACCTGTATACAGGATGAAGAATAAATAAATCTATTTTGAATAAATTATTTCCATATGCAAATATTTTAACACTTCTTATTTACATTAGTCTTTAGAGAAATCTGAAGATCAGGAAAAGGCATGGCTCCACTCCAATCATGCTGAACAGTATTCCCAAAGTATGTGCAATATTTAAACCAGCAGAAGCGGTCTCATGAGCACCCGCTTGCTTGAGAGATTCTCAGTATGTTGCTTCGCCGTCCATGTTATCGTCACTGTCCGCAGCAAAATCTTCACCGTTGTCAAAATAGCTTTCAATGTAATCGTTTTCCTACACAGAATCAAAGGAAACATTGGTAAGGAGCATTGTTAAGTGTGGTTCCTACATATTGATCATGCAACAAGTTTAATCAAACCTCTTCAATATCCTCTTCTTCATATTCTTCCCCTTCAATTTCCTCCTCTTCATTCTCATTTTTGGTCTTCTTTTCAGTCTCGTCATCTGATTTTTCAGGATCATCTTTGTTTGCCAATTCCTGACATTAATACAAATTCATGTAAAACAACGCCGAAGATACAGACAGACTTAACAGTAAATGTAAATGAAGCTTACATCCAATTTGCTTAGAATGTTCTCCGTGTCCTTTGTTGATATCTTCAAACTCTTCTTGTTCGTGGCTGCTGGAGTTAAGACACTGGGTCTTTATTCTTATAGTGACAAGAAATTTCATTACTTACATATTGAGTTTAATGTACCTGCTTTAGCCCGAGGTCTTTTTCGTTTGGGCATCAGTTCTTTTGGAAAAAGGTTCCAGTCTGAAATATCAAGAATGTTAACATTCTCCTTATTTTAAAAATTTGATTTAATCCCATGATGTGTTATGCAAATACCTGGAGTCCATTCATCATTGTCAATCTGGCTTTGCTTCAGGTATCTCTCAGTGTATCTCTCCACTTCTGTTTTCATGTAAACAAGAGAAAAATTGTCTTCTATATATTCTTAAAGAAATTCAGAATCCTGTGTTTCAACACAGACATTGTTGCTTTTGATCCGTACCCACACTGGTGATCCGTGGATTAATACAGTTGTGGTCAGAAGTTTGAATTTATTTAGGATTTTCTCTAATCTACACTGGCTCAAAGTATACACACACCACAACAAGGTTTGGTTAAAGGCCCTTAGCAAGCTGCTTTTGGTAGTGATCAAGAAGCTTCTGGCATCAATCTGGCTTGATATTTGACCACTTTTCTAGGCCGAATCTATAAAGTTTATTTGAATTGGTTGGTTGGTTTCCTGGCACAGACCTTACTTTTAACCATAGTCCACAAATTTTCAATAGGGTTGAGGTCAGGGTTTTGGGAAGGCCATTCCAGAAGCTTAATGCTAGCCTGCTTTATCCAATCAAAAAACAGTTTTGGTGTGTGTTTGGGATTACTATCCTGTTGGAACACCCATGTGTCAGTGTTTCAACCCATCTGATTTGAGCTGAAGAATTTAGAGGTAGTCCTGTTTCATTATCATTACATCCATTTTGTGTGATGCACCAGTATCACTGGCAGCAAAACAGCCCCAGATCATGGGGCATCTTGACAGCTTGTACAGTGTTCATAGGTTTGAAAGCCTCACCTTTACTCTAAGATCTTCACTGAGCCCCTTGGACTTTCACTGTTCTGAGTATTAGTCAGTCCACTGAATACATAAAAAGATATTTTTTATGCTGGCAAAGAGAAATGACCAGTTGTATTCAAACATCCACCTAATGAGGCTAAGACAAGGTGGATTTTTAAAGTCAATAAAGATATGCTGTACAATCATTCCAACAGTTCAAAGAAATCATTAAAAGCCCCAAATTACCATACCATTCATGCCCATGATGAGTGTGTTTAAACTTCTGACCACAAATGTATATCAGTGACATTATGTGCCAGTCAAACAAAATGACTCCATCCATGCATTCTCTTCTGCTTATGGTTATATTTGGCTAACTGTGGAACTGGAAAACTGCAAGGCCAATAATTCCAGACAAAAGAAATCACCGGCATGGCCAGATGAGACATCTTCTGTGACTCAATATTCTGGCACCTCTCCTTTTCCGATATGACCCTAAAAGTCTCCGTTCCTAAAAGCTGCATTATCTCGCAACGGAGCAGACAACTGTTTTATTGTGGCATTGCTACTGATGTCAGGTTTCTAATGCTCTACTTTCCTCACCTGCTTTACTGGACTGAGGTTTGATGTTGTATGGCAGCCGCTGCATTGTTCCTCTCATCTCTTGCTTTAAGGCCAGCATATAGTCCTCATCCTCACCAGCTTTCAGTGGAACTGGTTTAAAATCCGTGCTCTGGAAAAGTATGGATAATTGAATGTAGATATTAGCAATGTACGACTATTATTTTTCTTTGTCACAGGGGGCATTTGTGTAACAGACTGAAGTACAATTACATCTGTTCTTAACTCATTCTAAAATGCAGTTGGCCTGTGTGGTCCAATCCAACAGCAGAGATACTGAAACTCAAATTGATAAAAAAAAAGTTAATGCTCGTTTTGGTTAATAGAAAGACTACACAGTGGATCGCAGTTTGTTGTGTGCTGACCAGTCTACCGCAGAAAGCGCCGATGAGCATCAGCGCTGGACCACTGAGCAATGGAAGAAGGTGGCCAGGTCGGATGAATCACATTTTCTTTTACATCACATGGACGGCCAAGTGCATGTGCTTACCTGGGGAACACCTGGCACCAGGATGCACTATGGGAAGAAGACGAGTCAGCAGAGGCAGTGTGATGTTTTGGGCAATGTTCTGCCATCCATGTGGATGTTACTTTGACACGCACCACCTACCTATGCATTGTTTCATGGAAACGGTATTCCCTAATGGCTGTGGCCTCTTTCAGCAGGATAATGCACCCTGCCACGAGGCAAAAAAGCTTCCTAATTCTCCAGATCTCAATCCAATTGGACCAACACATTAATAGGCAGGTGGTCATAATTTTATGCCTGATCAATGTACATTATTGCTCTTTACCCCCGTTTTGCTTATTTCTAAATGCTGTGAGAGACACTTAATGGGTCATGACTTTCAAACAGATGTTGGTCATGGGCATGATCTACATTCTTTCATCACCCTTCATTTATGCCATATACAAATGCAGTACACTTTTTCATAACTTTTACTATAAGCTGATCCTAATATAAGTAAACCCCCACCATATGCAGTGTGCTATTCAAGGTACATGCAAATTTCACCTAGCACTCTGAAAGGTCTACTAATGCTACTGCAGTGAACTTTAACTTCAACCCTTTCTGAGTATTACAGGTGAATTTGACATACTGAAATACAATCTGTCATCCTGGATTCTTTGCATTTGTGTGCGTGTGAGTGTATACAGGATTGTGGTCGGTACTTACTGGAAACAGAGGGCTGGGCCCCACCCTGGCTTCTGGCATGTTGCCCCTTCCGATGCCCAGAGCATCAATATTGAAGGTAAAAGCACCCACTCCACGGCCCTTGCCTGCCATAGCTGCAGGTCTCCGCCGTACCTGCAGCACACATGTTCACATATCCCCAGTCAACACGTGTTGATGCAAGTTAATGTAATACAGCTTCCATCGCCTTTAGTATGACTCTGCCAGCAATACGCATTCAGTCCGCATCAGAGAAACACTCTACGCATAAATACTTACTAGAAGATTGTTAGTAAAGTGCGCCTAATGTGGGAAAAGTACAATCCTACAAAAGTCTACTTCAGAGCTTAACAGCGATATTTAAACCTTACTGGATCCGAATGTTTTCAGTTTTTTTAATTTACAGTTTTATCTGTCCTTCAGCAACTCCTTAAACTCAGATAAATTTCAGCCGAACCTAATGGAGATACTGCTTATACTTTGTACTGCTTAGCTAACACCGGCTTGGAAACACGTACACGCCATTCGCCAAACTCAGCGTGCGAAAATGTGGCTTTAACTCGTCCCACCCCTGCACGACGCCAGAGGAGGTGTGGTTTGCTTGCAGCCAATTAAAACTCGCTTTAAGCTGACGTCATTGATCAGTTTGGCCCAAAGAGCGTAGTCTCCTCCTACAAGGGTGTTTTCTACGGCCCCCGTCATATTAACCTCAATGAAAACCTATCATCTGTAACTGGAAGGCTAGCTACACGTCTCCCTCCCCCTATAAAAAAAAAAAAAACAAAACACCTGACAGCACTACAGCCGCTGAACCGTACTTCGACAAACGCATGAACTGGGATGTCTTCAATCGACTGGTACGCTCACAAATCGCTCGGAGACGGAGTCTTCTGGATCCAGGAGCGATTCTACCAGTCGGAGAACCGGGCCAACATTTGGTTGCTGCGCGGCACGCACCAGGACGTGGTGATAGACACGGGTCTGGGCTTGAGGAGCTTACCTGAATACATCGACGCCAAAGGCCTGCTGGGAAAAGACCCGCAGAGGAAGAACCCACTGCTTGCCATCGCCACCCACGCCCACTTCGACCACTCGGGTGGTCTGCATCAGTTCCAACAGGTGGGCGTCCACAGCGCGGAGGTCGATGCCCTGGCGAATGGAGACAACTTCGAGATGGTCACCTGGCTCAGCGACAGGGAGATAGCCGAGGCTCCCAGCCCAGGATGGAGGGCAAGGCACTACAAAGTCAAGGCTGTGCAGCCCACACACATACTGCAGGAGGGTAGGTAGGAGATGCAGCCCTCCCAGATTTGATTTACGCTAGAGGGATGGTTCTGTGATCAAATACCAGCAAGGGCTAAAAGCACTCACTTAGTGACAAGCGCCACAATCGATACAGTAATGGGTTTGATGGATGCACCAGGCCCAGTGTACAGTTTGAGCATTGTATGCTATACAGAGTCTGTTCCAGCCTCTGACTCTGCACAATGATCTGGCAGAGGACCAACAATGATTTTCCTAGCCCACACATAGGACATGTTACATGTGTAACGAGGTTAGTGGAAATGGAACAAGATGTAAACCTGCCAGAATTTTTCACAGTTACAAAGTAGGCAGTGCAGCAACTTGACATACACTAGATTAAAACATGTGGCCAGGCCTGGTGATTACACAGGTGTAAATACCTTATTACATAATATAGGATGTGCTAAGAAATGGAGGTATAGACAATTTCTTCCTATTCGAACTGAGTGGATATTTAACCAGAAAATAATCTTCACTGGTTGCCATTATGTTCACATTCTCTATATCTGCAGAGCGGTTCTATTTTAAGCCATTGTGTTGATGGCTTTGATGTATTCTGTTACTTCCAAGAAAGAAGAAAATAATACTCTCACACTTACTGAAAGAATTCCACAGAAAAATAATACTCAGACAGTCTTTATTAAACAACCAAATTAGCAGTTTGTGGATTATTGTCCAATCTTTCAGGTTACAGTGGATCAAATATCAGCAGGTGACAAGCTGAATCAGTCTACTTGATAAATCTCAACTTAATCTTGGACAAACTGGATACATTATTTGAAAGCATGGGTAACTAGAGTTTTTATATAAAGCACATAGTCACAAGAATAGTTGTTACACAAAGCTTGATACCACAAATAATATTGTATTTGCTGAGCGGCTTTAGCTAGTGGGATTTGATCTAAAATTCAGTATTGTAGAGTTACTCATTCTGCTGTGTCAGAGCCACTGGTGCAGTGCAGCTGGAATATCTCATTGCCTGATGTATCAACTTCACCCTTTTGCCAGTGCAGTTCACACCAGGTCTGGACCAAATCAATGATATACTGAATGTCCCAAAACCTGCACGACATGGTTCCATGTGGAAAATACAAATAGAAGTTCGGCATGAATCAGCCAGAACATGAGTAACATTTAGTTTAGATATAAGTCTGAGAGTGTGATATATACTGGCCAGTGATTACAGTTTCTATCATGTTTGTATGTGTGAATGAGTTTGATAATATAATGCCACCTCACTCTCGCTTTCTCCTGCCTAGGTGATGTCATCAATCTAGGTGACAGACAGCTGACAGTGCTTCACATGCCTGGTCACTCTCGGGGAAGCATTTGCCTCCATGACCGTGACAATAAGTTGCTTTTCAGTGGAGATGTTGTGTATGACGGCGCCATGATTGACTGGCTGCCCTACAGCCACGTCAGCGATTATGTCAGCAGTTGTGAGCGCCTGGTTGGGCTGGTGGACAGCGAACAGGTAACTTTTTTTTTTCAGATTCATTTATCTTTGCTCGTACAATGCACTTTAAACCAACATACGTTTTTCTGTTGAAAACTATGTTAGTCTATATGTATATATTTCTGTAAATGAACCGCCTCAAGTGTTTTCTGTACTAACACTTGAATATTTAAAAAGGAATATCTAAGAATACTTATAATTATTATTATTTTTAAAAGTTGGATGTCTTTAAAATCTATTTAACAGGTCGACCAAGTTCTCCCAGGGCACTACAACACCTTCGGTGCAAAGCGGCTCCATCGGCTCGCCTCCACGTACATCAGCAGGGCTGAAACATGCCCTGCAAAGTTCTCCACGTTTGCCTGGAGGAGTCTGGCTGGGGTGGCACTACGAGTGTGCAACCCACGGAGTGCCTGCTAATGAGACGGGATCACAGAGCTGGAGGAAACCAGTGCACAAAGAGAGATGTTCTAGTATAAATAACATGGAAAGGCATGAGGACCTCGGGAGGGGGGGGGTACTTCTGTTTTATCTGTAACCCAATATAATGCTGTACATTTACTTATGTAATCCAGCTAAAATCTAATAATTGCCAAAATTTGTGTGAAATGCTCCTACTGGGTTACAGAAGTCAATAATCAGCACCATATGAAGCTTATTATAGAAAGTATTTACTGGTCTTATATGCTGATGAATATGTATATGTTGGTGTCAATATGATTCAGTGTATGTTTTTTTTTATACCTTAAGCATATATGAAGTTACAATAGCACAACAATAGCACAACTCTGCACTACAAACAGACCAGGGCGCTTTGGGTTTTCCTCTGAGATATTTGAAACAAAGTCATTATGGCCATAGTATTCTCTATGCATATTACAATGCTCAGTGAAGACTCAGTGTCGACTACCTCCGATGTTTGTAATAGTGCTTTGTACTATTGACTAATCTATGGCTTTGCTATCGAAACATAGACAATAAAAGCCTCTGTTCTACCTTCTTTCCGAGTCTTCTGCAGCACAGATTGCTGCAGTTTCTAAGTGGATTTGCTTCTCCAGCCGTTCCTGTGGGGGAACTCAAATGGGATTTGTTGCAAGAGAGAGAAAAAGGAGCAGAACTGAAGTGGATGGAAAATGATCCAACACATGTTCAAAGGATAGAGAACTTAAAGTACTTCTCTGATCTGATGGAAAGCTCTCTCACTGCATGGGGAGAGCTTCATTTGGGAGACTTTTACTGTACAAAATTTAGAATGTAGGGTTTTTTAACATTACCGAATGTGTTACCGGCATTACCGAAGTAATTTCAACTTAAAACACATAAAAATCTGATCTAAACTTTTTACAGAAGATATTCATTCAGATACATGACGACAAGAATGACAAAACGACAGTTTTTAACTGATAAAACATTTATTTAATGTTATATTATTTAAACATGAATTTTCCACATTTCTCATTTTAATTTCACCTTCCAGGATGGCGTACATGCAGAACACAAAGCCTGCCAACACGGGAAATTCTGCCAAGGTTATAACATTCAATGTTATCTATTTGTGACAGTTAAAAGACCTGCACATTATCTAGTAATATTATGATAATCAAATATCATTACACCTGCATTTATAACAAATTCAGTAATGTAACAAAAGACAAAGAGAGGTGGTTTATTTGTTAACTTATAAAAATTAATTTACAGTAACAAATGCTGTCGTTCAAACGTTTGACAGATCTTAGTAAAAATGGTTCGAGTTCTGAGTCCCAACAGGGCTACGGCTTCCAGAGTCCACAATATAACATAGAAACAGAAAAAAAGAGGCTTTACTGCACTGACAAGGGAAACTGACTCTCCTATAAGATTTTGTTCTGTTTTCCTGTAAGAAGTAACTGCTCTGAGCAATCTAAATGGAAAACCGTAACAGGAAACCGGCAAGCAGCATAAACAAAACATTAACCAGTGGCTGAGTTTATGTAAAGTTTATGGTCATTTTTTAGACCGGTTTCCAGAATTTAGTCAAGATTAAATAAGTTGCAACATTTCTTTCTTTGTTGCCTAATAAGGTACTGTTGGATGGCAGGATTGGAATCTGAAAACCTGCAATAACTGCAAATTAGTACACTTGACCTTTGGTTATTATCAGTTTATTTAGGATTTGTACATAATAATCTATAACTTATTTTGATGGCAGCCTGTCAACAGTGTGCAGATAAGAGCAGAGCAAAGATATTTACCCTGAAGAGATCACAGTCATAACCAGTACAGTAAGTATGAGCACTTGCAGAGTCATCTGAAATGACCTCAAGAAAAAACATTTTAACTGCAAGTCAAACCATGCATGAAAACGAAATGGTGCATAGTCATTCTTGGAGATCCACAAAGAGCATGAATAATAAGTACACTGAAACAAGTATCACAGTACAGGCAACAAATAACCCTTCCCTCTACACATAGCAGTCTCTAAGATTTGAGAAATCTTGACCGAGTATACCTGTTCATCTGGCATGTTCATATTACCTCATGCTAACTGGTTTCTACAGCATCAACACTGCAAACCTTTATAACACAACAGGAAACGTCCAGTCAAAATACAACTAGTGCATTAACAGAGATGACCATGTTTGAGTGGCTAGGATCGCTGATGCAGACAAAAAAAAATAATAATAATAAATTCCAGTTTCAAAATTCAATTTCAAAGACGGAGAGTAGATCTAGTATGGCATGAATCTGAGTACGTCCTTAGCTGTTAGCATCACCTTCTCCCAAGCAGCATTACTGCCAATTCTCAAAGCAAGCACAGTACCTCCCATTTAGTTTTGGACTGTTTTCAAACATTGTGGAACCAAGCAACTGTCAGAGACTCCTGCAGTGATTGTCACCTGTCTTTTGTGTTAGAAGACATCCAGTTTGCCCAAGGAGGGTCTTCTATGACCCGTCCTCCACCAGGAGCCAGGCAGGAGGCATCCTCCTCAGGGCTGTGCATGTGGCATCACATATTGCCTGAGTTTGGTTCACATGTGTTAAGCTAGTTAAACCATGGTTTAATGTTGCCTTTAGGCAAGCCAAAACAAAAGGTCTTATCAGGAATCATGTTCACACCTGACTCTGGAGCCAGTTGCGAGGATCAAGTTTGGCCCTGAGGTTTCTTAGGCTGCGTCGAGCTGGGGAAGGCCTAGAGAAGGGGACTCCCTCAGATGACTCTGGGCTGTGACTGCCCTCACTGTTGCTGGAGCTGTTGCTTGAGGTGGAGCTGGAGCAGGATAGCGTGGTTTGTGTGCTGTGCTGCGACCGAGGGGAGTGAGTGGTGATGGGGACGGGAGCAAGCAGCGAGGAGGGAGGAGGCTGGCAAGAACACTGGAAGGTCCCTCCACCTCCGTACCCTCTCCCTCGAAGGGTGCTGAGCTTAGCATCCAGTGAAAGAGTGCGTGGCCTCAGACGTGAGGGCGATGACGACAAAAGAGAGAAGCTGGAAGCAGGTTCAGGCCAGCCACGGTGCTGAGAGCAAGGACTGGTGCTACAGTGGCTGTCGCTATCTGAGGTCAGACTTGCGTCTGAGGACAGAAGACCAAGCTGTGGGCAGCGGCGAGGGCTCACGGGGCTCCGAGGCAGTCGATGAGGGGTGCAGGGGCTGTGGCTAGACATGCGAGTACAATGACGAGGGCGGCCAGTACATCGGGCGCTGTTCTCCTCAAACGCAGACATCCAGGTGGGAGAGGTGCCTAGCTGGCTACGGAGCTCCAGCTCCTGCATCCTCCGAGCTAGGATGTCTGACACAGTGCTGCTGAGGTCATCAGATGACTCAATAACTGCAAGAGAGAAGCATTCAAACTCATTACTATACTGCCATGGATTAAACCTGAGACCAGTTTTACAGTTTGAATCTTTTAATTTTCCCTGGGATCACATCTAAACCGCAGGTTTCTTAGAATGACTAGTAAATGTAGGAATATTTGAGCCTTATAAGAATGTATTCATGATTTTTTTTGTTTTCTTTTGGGGGGCGGGGGTATTTATAATGATTAAAGAAACAGATATGGTCTTGTAATAATTGATAGAATGAGCAAACAGACATTAAGTCTGAAGCAAATCGCAGTTTTGCTAAGTCAAGCCTCTTGGGATTTCAACATTTACCACAAACCAATTCACACCGAATCCTTCTCCCGTTACTTCACCTGTCGTTGTAATAGGACGAGAGCAGAGCGCGAATCTCAGCAGACACAGCGTTATCCTGCAGCAGAAGACCCTCACAGGAGGGTGCGGCAAGAGGAGCTGCCGGGGTTAGGAAAATCAACAGGGAAGGTGGTGAGAGAGTGGGGACAGAGCGG
The DNA here is from genome assembly GCA_015106715.1 of Bujurquina vittata. Lineage (NCBI taxonomy): Eukaryota > Metazoa > Chordata > Actinopteri > Cichliformes > Cichlidae > Bujurquina > Bujurquina vittata. The sequence goes on from VUQK01026095.1 coordinate 23,423, forward strand.
AGTGTTTTTAAATGGTTAGGACCAAAAAAAAAAGAAAAAAAGAAAAGAAAAAGAAAGGCGGTTTGGTGCATGTTCATTCAGGAAACGAACAAACAGGAGTGATGGGAAAACAAAGAAGGATAATTAGCGTGAAGATAATTCACCCATTGCAACAAATGGTGAAAGTTTATAAAAAGTGTGATGAAATGAGAGTTATATTATTTCACATGGAAATAAGGACGTGCAAATCAGAAAATGCCAAGGAAGGACAGAAGGGACAAAGGAATTTGAGAAGGACAAAGAGGAATAGAGAAACAGAAGACACGTTAGTCAGCATGTCAGAGATAAGGCCCACTCTATCTAAAGAACAGAGAAGGAAAGCAGAGCGAGAGTTTGAGATATCGGAGTGGAAAATGTATTTGATGGCATCTTTCATGCGCATGCACCAAAGGGATAGAAATTCCACACAGCCACGTGCGATGCGGGTGCAGTGTTTTGTTCCCCCGCTTTATTTTTCATACGAAACCATAAAAGACCACAAATGCTTTGATTTTCTTCTCCACAGCGATATCTATATCTATATCTATATATATATATATATTTGTGTGTGTGTGTATATATGTATGCATATATATATACACACACACGCGCACAATTCTTACCCATTTCGTGATACAGAGAGCCTTGTTTTGGTGTGATAGGAGCTGGTTTTCTTGGAGATGGGAGTTCAATTTTCATCAAGTCATCACAGCATTGCTTCCACTGGCCTGTCCATTGAAGACAAACTTCACCATCAACAAACCCACCAGCAGATAAAGAATATAGGACACTATATGCAGTCCTTTAGCATGCTTGGTGAAATATATGTTAAACGACTATATATAGTGGGTGCAAATCACACAGAAGGACCTACTCATATCATAGAAATGTTGCCAAAAGGCCTCCATCCAGCGATGAGTCTCCTCGCGACTTTCTGTGGTCACAGTGTGTGTAACCTCCTCCCCTCCATACTGGTTACTGATGCAGATATTCTGAACTTTACTGAGAGGGTCTTTCTCTGACGCACGTATTCTGGTCTCCTGAAATGCAGGAGTGACAAAGAATACAATCATCTACCGCAAAATGACTGCTATAGGGAATGAATTGGGAGTATGACTGAATAAATGAAATTGTGCGCTGCAACAAGCAATCATTACGGCAATTATAGTTTTAAGTCTCGACTGAAAATAAGCCCTCATTAATAAAGTCACCAAATAGACCTCTTCTAAAACCATTTCCCTTCAGCAATTATCCAACAAAAAGGATGCAGACTCCCAATTCCCACACCTTGCACCACCCCAGGTCAGTCTATGACCACTAGATGGCAGTGTTGCCCTGTTCACTCCTTTCTGACGCTGCATGAGCTCCACACAGCTTGACTGGGAAAAGATCATACAGAACCGATCTGACTGACTTGGCTTTAGGTTATCAGCATGCTCAAGGTCAGAGGCCGCAAAAGACTGAATGAGTTACAACGGAAAGGTTGTGAAGCCCTCCAGGAATCGACTCTTAGAGACACAGGAAATAAGATGATTGAGAATGTGGCTGGCCAGCTGACTGGACTTCACTTTGATGCAGGGAAAAATCCTGATTGGATGGACGTGTCTCGCTGAGCAGATAGACTTAACTGCCCAAGTCTTATCTAGAAATGCACCTCTTCAGCCCTGATGAACCTTTCCACAGTCACACCTCAAAAGGTAAGAAACACAACCTCAGTTTGGAGCTCTTGAAGTCAACACAGCTTGATTCTGGCAGCAATAAACCTTGAGAAGTGCTGCAAAGAAATGAGCTAAATTTTCTTTTTAGGCTCAGGGTCGACCACTCAGCTTGTTATTTAAACAAACTTGTTTTCTTATATTTTGTGTGACGCCTTAAGTGTTAGCAATAAATACACAGCTATTGCTTCTCTAAGGCTGGATTGAGCTCAAAGAGATAATACACTCCCTTTCAGATTTCTTTACTGACCTTGTTGATGCCAATAGTGAAAGCTGGCTCAACGTTAGCCTCCACATCTTCTTGCCGGTAGTAACAGAAAAGGCTTGTTCCTTTGAGAACGGCGTGCACTTTTGTCCAACTCTGAGGGTCACCTCCACACTGCTGCTAGGTAAAGAACATGTGGAATAAAATCAACAAAAACACACACACACACACAGAGAGGAGACAACATACAAAGGAGAGAAACAGGGATGTGGTAGGTAAAGAAAAAAGATTAAAAAAGTGTGGAGATGTTCCAAAAAACTAGCAGAACCCTTAGAGGAATAGTTCAGAAACAGTGCACACCTGCAAGCTTGCCAACTTACCTTAACTTTCAAGCACCCGCTCATCATCTGTTGGGTCATACAGTGAGGCTGAGCTGCCAGGCGGCAACACATACTGCCATAGAGCGGCAGCCAGTACGAACACTCTTCTGCAGGGAGGGAGGGAGTAGGTGGATGGAGAAAAAATAAACACTATAAATAAATAAAAATATTCCCATGCCATTAAAATTCCACACAGAAACATGACTGCACACACACAAACACACACACACACACACACACACATGATCCTCACGTCACACCGCCCTCCTTTAACACACACTGGGGTATAAAAGACTGGCAGCTGCAGGGAGTGTCATGCAGTTTGGC
>VUQK01026119.1:2139-12662 GCA_015106715.1 Bujurquina vittata
TTGTTGGATTTTTTACTTTTAAGTTTTGTTTTCTTCCCAATCTTTTTTTTTTTTTTTTTTTTTTTTTTTTTGGGGGGGGGTGGTATAAAGACTCAGTATTCCCAACATTGGAGCCTTTTTCTCCATTGCTGTGCCTCGTCCCGGCCCATCTGACATACACTTGCCTCAAAAGGAGCAAGAAGCTACAACGTAAATGACAAAGATGATCATCACAAAAGCATTTATCACACAGGGGGCTCTCTGTAAGTTGACTTTTATAACAACTCGTGCAGCCACAGTTTCCCACCATTTCTGCTGGAATTCCTCTCAAGGAAAACTTTTTTTTTTAATTCTTCCTGGAACGCACCCACGGGGTCGGCTGTTGTATTTACATCTGAGGAAACGGCCGTCAGCAATCACATTAGAATCATTTGAACAGTTTTTAAAATTTGGAAAGTTGTGCAGATGCCTGGAAGTGGGCAATTTACAGAAAATTAACTAATAAATCACAATAATAAATTCAATGGTCTGTAATAACTATAATAATAACTATAATAAGTAAACATTGTACACCTTCCAGAGGGACGTGAGCGTTACTTTATCCATGACTTGGCATCGAATGTTAGCTCGTAATCAGAGATTACGATGATAAGAGCAGATAACTGCAAGCAGCTTTTTCAAAATGCGTTGCTCAGCCTCAGGTGTCGCTTCAGTCTGCAGCATTTGGCCGAGAACGCTTCAGCACGCAAAGACACCAAAGAATCTTTGCTGTTTGGGTCTCACTAAGCCCTCACTTCCCTCTGGCAGGGAAACCTTTTCAAGAGAAATGTTTATTTCAAATCACGCGCAGTAAACCCGTCTGTGAACTCAAGTGCTCCTCTGTAAAGTTCTCAACAGCGTATTTTCTAGTAAAGAAAATGCTGCGTTGGTCAGAGATAGATTCAGGGTGGGGGTATTCTGGGACCAATAAATCCAAAATACACAAATGCCTCAAATGAGATGCCTCGTTGTCGGCTGCGGGCTGATTTACAGAATCAAAGGCCAGTCGCCCTCGTACGGTCCTGTTTCATAAACTCAGTGGGAGTTGCACAATGGCTGTGACAGTATTACTGTTATTATCATTCCGCTGTTGTTCACTCCACACTATCAAATCACTGGTAATAGACATAATTCATGTGCTGCTGCAAGGGTGTTGTTGAAATCCCCCTTTTAATCTGTCTCAGTGCGTAAATAACCACGTTTTATGCGCAGGGCCAAAGGGGGGATTGCAAAAAAAAAAATGTAACCAAGTCTTCAGATTTGTTTTGGAAAATCTGTTGGAATGCAGAAAAATGAAAGACTACACTTCCTTCCACCTCTCCTGACCTGATGTCTCCGTAGACGAGCAGCAGTGACTGCACATCCTCTCCCTGCTTTCACGTAATGCACTTAGATAGGATTGAATCCTGCCCTTTGTGGACACGCGCCTGAAAAACTGGCCCATTACAAACCGGTTAACTGCGGTAATGCCGGCTGTGGCGGGAGCACATCTTGCAGTGTCATTAATGCCACCCCTCATTACGACTCTGCCCTCGGATCCACACGTGCCCAATGAATCGAAAGTGTTTAATGGCTGCAGCCATGGTTACAGAAATGCTGCCTCTTTCTCTTTTCCCTGGAAAAATGCGTCTTAATCAGCTGCACGCTTGAGTTTGGTGTTCATGTCAGTTTAAAAAAGGAAAAGAAAAAAGATCTCATGTTGGCTCTGCAGTGTGCCGTAACCTTCTGCATCCACAAACAAAACAGAGTTAACAAAATGAGGCTTGTGTACATAAATTATTCAATCTACCTCAATTTAATCCAGTTATTTTGTTAGCGTGTTTTTGGAATCCAGAGATAGGCAGAGGTCCAGACTCTCAGGGTTTCCTGAGCTTGGCACGTATTTGCTCTGCCGCCGTTAACTTTGTGTTTGTAATTAGTTTAATTCTACAGTTATTAAGCCGTCTCACAAATACTGGAAGGAATTCAAGCTGCAGACTGGATTCTCACAGAGCTCGACGCGCAGCCTCGTCTGGATGAGTCTGGTGCCACGGTTCTTCGGTGGGGACGATTCCACATGTTGTCGTTTGTTTTAGCTCCGCACTGCTAAACTGTTAGTAGTGCACAGAGTTCAAAATAAGGCTATCCAGTGTGCACAGTCACTGTCAGGCTGAACTGTGCAAATACTGAGAGAGGAAAGGGCTCGACCCTTGAGTACTGAAGCAGCGCTTGAGTTGGACTCAAATCTTTAAACAAAATAGACATTTGAGGTCAGATCAGCTGAGTGTTCATATTTTAAAGTGCAATAAATTCAGCCACCTGCACGTACACTTGCAGTTCATAGGACAGAAGCAGCCTCACAATGAGGCCTCGGTTAGCATGCTAAAGGCTAGCGAGCATCGTCTCACAGCACAGCTTAGGTTTGCAGAGTTGCATCTGAACAAACTGCAAAGCCAAGGTGGAGATGTTCAGCCATAATGCACAGCGCCTCATTTGGACAAAACCAAACACAGCATATCGGCGCAAACACCTCATACCGAACAGTCGCACGGTGGTGGAGCCACAGGACCGGGGCATTGCGTCGACCGTGAACGCCTCTCTCTACCAAAGCATTGATTCCGATGTGAGGCCGTCTGTCCGACAGCTAAAGCTCGGCTGAAACTGGGTCATGTAACAGGACAATGATCCCGAGAACAGCCGCAAATCCACAACGGGTCCAGTCCAGACCGCAACATGATGATAAGAGAGCTGCGCAGAAATGAATGTCCAAACCTCAGTGAGCTGAGGCAACGATGCAAAGATGAATCGGCCAGAATTCCTCCACAACAAGTGATACAGAAAACTGTTACTTCAAGTTATTGCGGCTAAAAGTTTTTTACAGGACTATATTGAGTCCTTTTTCACATGATCATATGTCTGCATAGAAATATAGACTCAATATTAAGGAAGAGACAAGGTTTTTTTTAATGGTAGAAACAATCTGGTCTGCATGCAGTCCCTGTTGTAGTAGCAGCGACTGGCTCAGTGCAAACTAGCTGCTGGCTTCCCACATTGCTTCCAATGTAAAATTATGAAAATGCTGAGCTCCTTCCCTACTCGGTCCAAACACCTTCCTGTGAAAAATCTTGCCAATTATGATTCAACTTCAAATCATAATGGAGATTTTTTTTTTTCCCACTGACAGTTCACGTCATGAATCAGGTTTGTTGTTTTATGCTATTGTGTTCTGTGAAGGTCCAGAAATGACACTTACTGTATGCTGCAATGAATAGTTATTTTCTTTCTTAAAGCATTTGTTTGTTTTACTCGACAAGTCAGTTAATCAGCGCATTTCCACCTCGCTGGCTTGTCTGACCAACAGTCCAACTTTTTAGTTAGCAAATTAATCAACTAATTGCTTCAGCGGTAAATCATTCAAAACATAAATGAGGCCACATGTCTCAGAATCCTTTAATGACCTGCCGTTAGTCTGCATGAATTATGTAACGTCTGTTTTCCAGAAATGGCTATAAAAGTGTCAGTCAGGCAGTCAAGAACAGAATGTGCTGATCTTTTGGGCTAACAAATCTAATTTAGTGTTTTTTTTCCCCCCTGTGTTCCATTCTCTTTTGTTATTTTAATGGGACCCCCCACCCCCATCCCACCCCACCCAAATTGCTGTGATGATCTTGTTTCAAATGAGAAGTCATCTGATAGGTGCATCTTTGAAGTGACATAATTGCCCGGAGAGGATATGACACTGTTTACACACGTTACCGTATCATTTGAACTCCTTAAGTAGTTTACCTGCCGCCTGCCATCAGCCCTGGTCTGCATTCAGAGCGGACTGAGAAGAGCAGCTTTGCCCTTTGTACTCCCCAAAGAGTCCAGGGTGGACTGGTCTTTGTTTAGTCTGACCTCCGTCTTCGTCCCCTGCTCCTAAAGCCTTTGGAGATGCCAATCTCGGAGCGTCTGAATGACCAGCAGCACATCAGTCACTGTCAGTTCTTTGAGCTTAAACTGCACGTCAGCTGCTCCGTGGGGCCGTTGTCCTCCTGTTGCAGACCTTCTGAGATCTTTTTAAAGTAGTTAAAGTGGAGTTTAGACCTTCATTGGCCAGCAATGCGTGCGTGCATGTGTTGTGATGCCAAAAGTAGCAAAAGCTATTTACAAAAGAGGGTGTGAGTACTGTAGCGGGTTTCCATTGACTTTTTCCTGCGTTTGGTGAGTGTAGTCTATCTCAGGAATATTAAGCACTTGTGTATTAATGTAGTAATTACCACATTATTATATAAGTAGTCATTAATGGGCATTGGAACTGGTGTGATTCCTTTGCTACATGTTCCCCCCCATTTTCTCTGCAGCTACCATGTTGCACCTGTTAAACTCGAGGGTGAGGAAGTAATTTGGGTCCTTTTCTGCAGAATGAGGAGTTCTGTCTGAACATGATGAGCTTTTACGGGCCATTCACATGCAGCTCAGTCTCATAACAAAATGTGAAATATTCAAGGGAAAAAAAGCAATCCATTTTTTCCCCCATGTTCTTGGACACAAAGTGCCACATTTTCAGCATTTCGACACGTATTTTGTCCAGAAAAGGCGATGAGGCGTCACCATGGCAACCGAGAAACCAAAGCTTGTTGAGAGGCTTTGCAACCCGGGGATGCACAGTGGAAGTTGTATGTGCAGCACAGACGCAGACTCGCTGCCAAGACTCGGCTCGGCTTTCACAGTCAACACTCCGCTGTCTGTCCTGGCCGGCTCTGGCTGTTTGTTGCTGCAGAGGATTCTGCGAAATGGGTCGCGGCATTAAATAAATCAGCTGTGCAGAGGCACAGGATGTAAAAGCTGCGACTGTCATAACTCCAGTCTACATTACTGCTTTTTCTGCTGTTGCACATCCCCGCACAGGCCTATGCTGAATACAAATCACACAAATCCAATAAGTATAATTCTGTCCCATCGGGCCGCAGTCATGGCCCTGAAACTGTTCATGTGGCTGCTAAGATCATCTAAAAGAACCCATTTTTAGATCCGATGCACGGGTCAGCCGGTGTCAGACTTCTTCCTCTGTTTTGCAGCTAAGCTTCGCCTTTGTCTACAGTATCATTTTTATTTCTCTAATCCCTTTTAAAAATGTGCACGTGGGTGGTCTGAGTTGATCTTTCTTTGCAGGAGCTTCTCAGTTGACTTTCAAGACTGCTCAGGTAATTCGAGTGTCTCCTAATTAATTGCTCCAGCATGGCAAAAGGCAGTCCCCCATCTTTACTCGCAGACCTTTGTTGGCGTCGGACTGAAATTTAAAGAAGGTGGGGGGGAATACTGGGCCTCCGAGCCTCTATTTTCATACTTCAGTGTCTGGGAAGCTGATTTGGAGCAGTAAATGTTCATAGACTGCATGATGGATTTTCATGACAAAGTTAAGAATCGGTCAGAGCAGCTGGACCGGCAGAGCAATGCTGGAAGGTGAAGGTAAAAGCAGATGGTGCTGATGGTGGAGGAGGGATATTTTTCATAAAGATGCATCAAAAGGTCAGGTCCACTTTAAATGGCACGGTCTCCCCATCAGTTTATAGTGATACTAAAATGTCATCATCCTGTTTTTGGCGAAATATCTGCATTAATTTAGACTGCAAATTTAGAATTCATTGTTGGGCCATCAGCATTTTTTTTCTTATAACACCTCTATCATCATTTTAAATTCAAAACCGCTTGTTATGGAAACCCATAAATGACATTTCAACAAACTTTCCCAGACATTTATTGAGTTCTTGAGCCTATTATACACATTGTAAAAATGTGTATATTCGGATAAAATATTCACTAGTTATGCACAATATCATAAATGATTTGTCATTCAAGCCCACAAATTATACATTCACCCACGCTTTACCACAAACATTTGACTCGTATGCCCTTTTAAACTGGTGAGGGCGCAGAGATTTCCTGTCTATAGCGTTTTCAGAACACTGATTGAATAGAGAAGACAGGCTTTTTCCTACACAGAGACATTTTAGCTAGCCCCAAAGGAAAAATCACCAACACCAAAGTGATAATCATCACTAAATGTGTCTAATTGCTATTTAAAACAAACCAAGTCTTGGAAAATGTATCAACTGAGGTCTCATAGACTCATTGCCTTTGCTGTACATGGGCTGATCTATACTCTGGAATATTAAAATGAACGCAGCTGGGAGTGAAGTTTTATCATTTTGATCAAATATTAGTCCTGGTTGATGGCTGCACTCACATTTATGATGTCTTAAAGTTCCATCTTAAAATTCCACAACTATGATGCCATATTCCAGGTTTAGTTCATAGGCCACATACAGTCCAATTTGATCACAAGTGCTGCGTAACACTTACACGATTGCGTAATAACCTGTGTCAGGCCATTTGTTAGAGGGTTGTAAAACTGAAAATGATTCAGACCTCTGGCTGGTTTAATCATAGACTGAGAGATGTTCATCAACCACTGTCTGGGACGTTGGCATTCTGAAACCTCAGCAGGAGCATTTTGGCTTTTTCCATGTTGGCTTTTTTTTTTAGGGTGCAAGAAGTGAATTTGGATGAAATTGTGGTGTGCTAAGTTGGTTAGCAAGCTGAATGCATAAAATGTACCTGTGCACTGTATAGACATGTGCATCTTAGTGCAAAGTAACAGAGTAATAAACTACTAAAATTCCTGAAGCACAAACTTTGAGGATGGTTATACCACACGGCAACCCTAACTCCAGGAGGTGTTCCCCCACCACAGTGCTCTCATGAAGGGGGAAACTAAGCATAAAGGTTGAAACAGTTACCTTTTTAATGCTGGTAATTTAGGCAAGAACAAGAAAGTTGAGGGGAATTGACTCATTCTTGGAGTGCCCACTTGAGGCCGCTTCACAAACTGCAGGTTTTGCCACTTTTTTGGCTTAAAATTTTAGCTCTGGATGTTGACGCTGATGCAAAACACAATGAAAAGTCCAAAAATTATGTCCTCATACCATTTACACACTGAGAATGTCATCCAGCAGACCGAATTGGCCTCTGTGGCAGACCAGTTCTGACCCACAGGCCGTATGTTTGACACCCGCACAGTATACATGTATGACCAGATACAATCTACCAATTTATTTACACTATTGATTTTAGGCTGTAACCCATTTAGCAGCAAATAATCTTCCATACCAGTGGGTCCTGGGTTCATAAGGATCTTTAAATGACCCACACTTATTGTAAATGGTTCCTCTTGCCATGTCCATGAATCAGAGCTACTCACATTTGTCGCCATAAAACACTGGAGGTAAATAATTTAACCCTTACTAGGCCAGTGAGGACTCTGCTGCCACTTTCCTCGAAAAAGTTCTTTCATCCTTTTAGAAGGCAAAGAGTACAATTACAGGTCACGGATATTTACACAAAAAGCTGACAGAACAAGATGGATTTGAAAGCTGACTCAGTGCTCCTGCCTTTGTCTTGATAAGGGCATTTAAGCACAGCTCCTGTTTTTCTTTAATAAAGCACCAGCTTGAGTCACAGAGTCGGACGGGATCGACCGTCCCGGATGCCGAGATGAGCTGAAGATCTTAAGCTGGCTGTCTCTGCTGTGCACCCAGTGGGCTTAAACATATATCACACTGGCAGCAGGCTGTTTGCTTTCAACCCCCCCCCACCGTCCCTCCCTGTTGCCTCAGCAGATCCAGCCACGGATCGCCTCTTCATCCCTATCTCACAGTGTATCCCTTCTAGTCAGGGGTGCAACGCTGAGCTTTCACAGTGAAACGGCACCCATGCTGGCTGAGAATTTGTTTGATCTCTAAAGAGGCCGCATGTGACAGCAACACTCTCATCACCAGCCTAATTGCATGTACTGAAAATTAACAAATTAAACAAATAACAAAGTAGGCAACTACCTGTTTTGATGCTGCGGTGGCACACATGTATTCAGTTAGTTAATGCTTTTATTGTAATTGTTAACAGCAGGTTTCAGGGAGGTGTTCCTTGGAAAAATACTCTGAAGTGAGCAGTAATATTTGCCCAAAAGCCTTCATAAACCTAACTTTATCAACACAGGATCCTTTTGTTAAAGAAACTTTGCTGCAAAAACACCCCTCGAAGGGATCATTTAATGCCAAGTCGGACACAAACTGTAACCAAAATGCAACTTCTAACTCAGAGATGGTTTGTGTGCAGCCGCCACAGTTCTCCACAGTTCACACGGCGGGGGATAAGTTGGAAAAGTATGCAGTGATTCTGAAAGACGGCTGGTATGGGTGTGAAGACTGTCCTGCTGACCTCTGTGACTCCTTTGATCACTGGACCTTGGTGACGGCGCACCATTCCATGCCAAATTGCCATGTCACAACATAGCAGACCATCTATCAATCTAGATTTCCCTCCAAGAACCAACATTTATCAGCAGCCCATTTGAAATGCTGCAAGGAGGCAAGGTGAGCTCCGGGGACCACTCCTGCATTTTGGGGTCCATTTTATCTGATTTTAATCTTGAGCTAAAATGATGAGTTGATTGTTTTGATACCAGCTTTTTAGTTCGGCCATTCATAATTCACAATGACATTGAGATTTAGGCACATGGAACCATCAAACATCTTTGTAGCATATAAAAAGAAAGTTGTCACAAGACATTGTGCAATCCTGTGAAAAGGTAAGTAGATTCAGCTTTAGCACAACTTAAGGGTTTTCGGTATGACTTTATTAATTTCCCACATTGTTGTGGAGGAATTTCCACCCAGAATTATCGCCAAATCATAACAAACAGTCGCATCAATTTGCATTATGTTGTAAGACCCAACAATAATTACACAAAATTACACTATGAGCAAGCACTTGGTGACAATGGGAAGGAAAAACTCCCTTTTTGACAGATTAATAATGACTAATGATTAAATGCAGAGTGGATTATAAAAAGAGGTGAATGAAAAGAAACACTCAGTGCATCATGGGACCCCCCCCCCCCAAAGTAACCTAGCCTATAGCAGCTTAACTAAGGGAGGGTTCCTGATCCAGCCCATCTATAAACTTTATCACCAAGGAAAGTTTTTGGCCTAATCTTAAAACAGAGAGGGTGTCTTTCTCCTGAATCCAAACTGGGAGCTGGTTCCACAGAAGAGGGGCCTGAAAGCTGAAGGCTCTGCCTCCCATTCTACTCTTAAGTATCGAGGTCTTTATGTCTTTAAGGCATTCCTGCAATTTAACTAATTGATTTGTGTCATCTGGCTTCATGGATAGATAAAGTTGGTCATCATCTGCATAACAATGAAAATGGATGCAATGTTTTTTAATATTACAGGCTAAGGGAAGCATGTATAATGTAAATAAAATTGGTCCTAGCACAGAACCCTGTGGGACACCATAATTAACTTAGTGTGTGAAGAAGACTCCCCAATTACATGAACATATTGAAGTCTATTAGATCAACCTTTGCTGCTGTGCCTGGGATCATTGTCCTGTTGTATGACTTAATTTCAGTCAGCTGTTGGCCTCACATTTGACTGTGCAATGCTTTGGTATACAGAGGAGTTCATGGTCAACTCAGTGACTCTAAGGTGCCCAGATTCTGTGGCTGCAAAACAAGTCCAAATCACCACCCCTTCACATGTTAAGGTGTTGGTGCTGACATGCTGTGTTTGGTTTTCTCTAAACATGGTGCTGTGTGTTATGCCCAAACATCTCCCCTTTGCTCTCATCTGTCCAAAGGATGTTGATACAGAAGTCTTGCGGTTTGTTACGATGCAACTTTGCAAACTTAAGCTGTGCATTGGGCTGTTTTTAGAGCAAAGAGGTTTTCTCCTGACAAGCCTTCCTAACCAGCCATACTTACTCAGTCTTTTTCTAATGGACTGTCATGCATGTTAACAATTAACATGCTAACTGAGGCTCGTAGAGTCTGAGATGTGGCTCTTGGGTCTTTTGCAGTAACAGGGTTAGTCAGGTTGTTGTCAGCAGTAACCAAATATCCTGGCTGTCAGTGCTGCAGATAGACCAGTCACTGTTTAGTGACATCACTTAAAGGTTCCTCCTGTGCCGGGCAGTACATCCCTTGAACTGCCCGGTTCTAAGAATTTTGTTAGGCTCTACTTTCCTCACTATGGAGATGCACACGCGCACACACACACACACACACACACACACAAACACACACACACACACACACACGCAAAAGATCCCAAAGCACCACATATAACAGAGTGTATGTGCTTATCGTGGCCTATCTTTGTGCGACGTATTGGTTCCTGATGTAGAATTCAAAATGACCTGCAGTTTAATTTACGATTCCAAATATTTTTTCCTTCCTGTCTACAAATACAGACAGCCATACAGTTCACGACTAAACTAACAACAAACAATACAAACTCGATCGTATCAAATCCGTATTCTGGGTTAATTTTTTGGCATCCGTGAAATTGAATGTCTAGAGAAAACAATGTAAAGGCAAACTACTCTCCTCTGCTGTGTGCTGTCTATTTATTTTTTTCCACGTGTGCCTCTTTGCCTTTTTTTTTTTTCATATTCAGTATTAGATTCAATGAATTTTTTTTTTT
>VUQK01026131.1:2045-14603 GCA_015106715.1 Bujurquina vittata
AACCAATAATTGTCAACAATTATATGTTTCTGTCCTCTGTCTGTAGCATCTCCAAATGACTGTTCAGGCTCTCCAGGATGAGCTAAGGATCCAGAGGGACTTGAACCAGCTGCTTCAGCAAGATCCTGCCAGTCAAGGAAGGGACCTGGCCCTGACATCTGAACCTACAGAGGAGAACTACCGACGACTGCAGGGTGAGCATGAGAGGCAGGCCAAGGAGCTCTTCCTTCTTCGAAAGACCCTGGAGGAGATGGAGCTGAGGATTGACACACAAAAACAAACCCTGTCAGCCAGAGATGAGTCCATCAAGAAACTCCTGGAAATGCTGCAGAGTAAAGGTGGGTTTAAGTAGGGAAAATTTTAAGTTGTTTTATGAAGTTTATGGTTGATTGATTATTAATGACTATTTTTAATGCCTTCTGGGGCCAGTATGTTCATGTATAGGGTTCACTAGGAAAACAAGCAAATGGTTTGAAATACTAAGCCAACCACTTTCATCCATTAACATTTTATTATTTAGTAGGTTTCAGGTTATCACTGTGTCCCAGCCTATTTTCCTTCAGCTCATTTAAAGCCCACACACCTGTAGGTCAAATGTGGCATTCATTACTCCATAACATAGACATGATTTGTCCTTTAAACTAAAACAGGAGCTTAAAAACACCCCAAGCCTGTGCACAGGTGTCCTAAAAAGTAATTGCATGCTGTCTTCCTGAGGGCACAACAGACAAAGGGTATCACATTTGAAGAACTAAATGGTATAGCAAAGTAAAAGAAACCCAAAACCCCTTCCAAAAAAGCAGTTTGAACCCTTATCAGTTTCTGGGTCTGCTTTTAAACTTTTGTCACATTTCTACTCACGCAAAGCTCATTTTAACAGAGCAATCATGGCTAGAAGCTCTAAATATATTCTATGCAGTATAACAATAAAAAAACCCCATAAAAATTACATCTCTCAGACTTATTATTTTACAAAAAAAAAAACAAAAAACAAAAGTACTTGAATCAGTATGTACACAATTTTTCTTTGTGGTCGCAGCTGTTAAGAATTGGAAAATAAAGTGTCCACATGCAGGAGCTATTTAACAACTGCACATCTACAGTAGAAATATAATTCACCATGCAGAGACACTCATGCAAGTCTCCAGAACAGTTAGTGTCCTGTAACAGGTGGCATGAATTCTCAGACTATATATAAAAGATGGATGTCACCACCATAATGTCAGCCATTGCCTAGCAAAGTTCTGTTGTTGAGCCTTGAGCTGAGCATCATCGTGTTTTAAATCTGGACACGGCGAGCAAGGGGAAATTTGAAGGTCACTGTATACTCACAGGCTAGCAACTTGTCAGTCACAAAACTAAAGGTTTAAACCTCCTTTCTGACTAATGGTGGACAGTATTTAAAAATCAACATCATATTGTATTCTTTAAGACTTGAAACTAGCAAGTGAGACTAAAAATTGTCAGGAAAGTGTTACTGAGGTAACAGAGCAAAGTGGGCATTTTCCTGGGAAAAATTGTAACAAGTTGTCGTCTTTGCTGTGTTAGGACCATCTGCCAAGGCATCAGAGGAGGACCAGGAGAGGACCAGGCGACTGGCTGATGCAGAAATGCATAGGCATCACCTTGAAAGTTTACTGGACCAAAGAGACAGAGAGATCACTGCACTGAGAGAGGTAATGTCTGGTTCATTCATTGTGACATATGTTACATTTCAAGGCTGTGAGTATGTTTTCCAGCATCTTTGGTTTGATTAATAATATACTGAGATTCATCCATCATGTTTCACATCTGACCCAAAGGAGCTGCATCGTCGATACGAAGGAACCCCAGAGTCCACAAAAACTAAGGCCCTACAAACTGTCATTGACATGAAGGTGAAGATTTAAACAGAGAAGTGTGTGTGTGTGTGTGTGTGTGCGTGTGTGTGTGTGTGCGTGTGCGTGTGTGTGTGTGCGTGCATGTGTGTGCGCGTGTGCGTGTGTGTGTGTGGTGACACTATGCTATGAGTGATGACCTTTTCACATCACCTTCAGGATGCAAAAATCAACTCAATGGAGCGGAGCCTCAGGGACATGGAGGAGGAGCTGCTAATGATGAAATCCAATGGACTTCTGAGCTGTGAAGAGCGTCAAGAAGAGATGAAGCAAATGGAGGTTTACCGCAGTCACACCAAGTTCATGAAGAATAAGGTCAGAGACTGCATGATGATTCTTTTATTTGTTCTAAGCTCATACAGAACACCATAGAACCCTCGTTTTGTTGCCCAACCCTTTGTCTTTTTTCCCCTCTTTTATTCCCCCACTTTGAATCATCTTTTTCAGATGGAGCAGGTGAAGCAGGACCTCTCCAGGAAGGACACTGAGCTGCTAGGTTTGCAGACCAAACTGGAGACACTAACCAACCAGTTTTCAGACAGCAAGCAACACATTGAAGTCCTCAAGGAATCCCTCACTGCCAAGGAGCAGCGGGCTGCCATCTTACAGACGGAGGTAAAGCATCCATACTCACTCCATACACTCTGTCAACCAGTGTATAGGTATAGAGCAAGGAAACTCCAAGGTTAAATGTGTGCAGTAAAATTGTGTTACTTTGATAGTGCTGCAAACAAAAGCACAGAAATGACCACGTGTTTATATCTTACATGTCTGTAAGCTGTAACTTGTTTTGAGTAGGTTGATGCCTTGCGCCTGCGTTTGGAAGAAAAGGAAGCAACTCTGAATAAGAAGAGCAAGCAGATACAAGAAATGTCTGAGGAGAAGGGAACCCTCAACGGGGAAATCCACGACCTTAAGGATATGCTGGAGGTTAAGGAGCGCAAAATTAATGTACTTCAGAAGAAGGTGACTTTAAAGAAGAATTTGGACAGTCTCTGATCTTGTTGTGAGATGACCACAAAGATGCATCGTAGTATGTGTCTAGTGCAAAATTCATTTTGACTGATGGTTACTTGTGTTTTTATTGCAGATTGAGAACCTTCAGGAGCAGCTGAGGGACAAGGAGAAGCAGATGAGTAGCCTGAAGGAGAGAGTAAAGTCTTTGCAGGCTGACACTTCCAATACTGACACTGCTCTCACAACACTGGAGGAGTCCCTTGCAGAAAAGGTGTATTTATGTCTGCAGAATTGAATGGAATCTGAAGTTTATACTTACTTATTTCCATTTGTGGAAATAGATATTTGTTGGCTGATTTATATCTATGTAAGACTCTTGCTTGATCGTTTCCTTGCCTCTTTCTAGGAGCGCATCATTGAGCGTCTAAAGGAGCAGAGAGATAGAGACGATCGGGAAAAGACGGAGGAGCTTGATTGTACCAAAAAGGAACTGAAAGAGTTGAAGGAAAGATTGAGCTTACTGCAGGGAGACCTGTCAGACAGAGAGGTGAGAAACTGATACAAAAAAAACACATGCTCACAAAAAACACAGGCAAACTCTTATTTACTGTGATTCTATTAATATAACAAAACTCTGCTATCAGACTGACATCAGGTTTTTCTTTTCATTTTCCTGTTAGACTTAACTTTGCACTGAGTCATGACTGCATTGGTGTTAATGTATTCACAGCCTCATGCTCTATAGTTTAAACTGGAACAGATTCACTTTACTTGTATGTATGTGGGCTTGTGTGTATATGCAGACCTCTCTGTTGGACCTAAAGGAGCATGCATCCTCCCTGGCCTCCTCGGGGCTGAAGAAAGACTCCAAACTCAAGAGTCTGGAGATTGCCTTGGAACAGAAGAGGGAAGAGTCCCTCAAGCTGGAGAATCAACTAAAGAGGGTGAGAAATTAAGAAAAAAATATCAGGCAACTCATGTGACCTGAAATGATGTCTAAACACAGCCTTTGTTTTCTGTCAGGCTCAGAATGCAGCTTTGGAAGCTCAAGCCAACACTGAGCTGGCTGAGCGCATTAAGAACCTCGAACAGGAAGTGGCCCGCCACAAAGAGGATTCTGGGAAGGCGCAGGCTGAAGTGGATCGCCTCCTGGAGATACTTCGGGAAATGGAGAATGAGAAGAATGACAAGGACAAAAAGATCAGTGAGCTGGAGAGGTGGGTTCATGTATCTTGTCATGTTGTGGATATACAGGGGTGGATGCAAGAACATAAATGTATATGCTACTGATATTTTATTGTTAGTTCTGAAATAATTTTAGAAGAACTGATGTTCTATTTGGAAATTTTTTTCTATCAAATATCAGAGTAGGTCCTATGTTTTTTTGTTTTGTTTTTGTTTTCCCTGCTATCTTGGACTTCTGACCTTGGTTTCTCACAAGTGATGGAAACCTCATCATCATCATCAGTGACGTAGTATCTGGAGACTGTTGCAGCTGGCACATTAAATCCAGTCTAATTTGGCTTTCTGCTCTTTAGAATCTTAGCAGGAGAGTTTGAAAGCTGGTGTGTCGAAGTTTTGTAAGCAGATTTGTTTCAGTGTTGAAGTGCTCAGCTACAGACAGCTCTTTTCATGTTTCTGCAATTATTTTTTGTGTAACATGACCTTGTTAGAAACTGGAAAGATGCAGCATAATCCTTGAGCTGAAATTTTATGAGCTCCAGCCCTTCTCTCCTGTTCTTCATATTTGCTTTTTCTCAGTCTGAGTCTGCTTTTCTCTTTACTGCTTTCTTGTCTTTTGACTGGAAATTTCCCACCCCACCAGTTTGGCCTCAAGGTTAGTATAAATGCTTTTCTCGCCTCCTCACCCTGACATGTTTCTTTTTTAAATTTTTTCTTTAATTTGTTCTCTTTTTACACCCCCCCGTCCTCACCTCCATAGTATGTGGAGCTGCAAGTAGTTGTCTTTTGTGACATATTGAACTCTTTGTTTCTCCTCTTGCTCAGGCTCCTTTTTTCCTTCTTCGCCTTATTGGCTTTTCAAAGTCAAAGGATGTCTAAAATCTTGCCAAAGCAAGTCTGTAAGAATGTGGATGTATATATGTAATGTAATTTCAGTGTGTTTAAAATGGCAATCACTTTAAAGGATTAAATCTCTTCTTGTCCACATTTGAATCAACTGTATTTACTTGGTGTACAACAGTTGGTTGCCTACAATTGTACAGTCGGAATGTCTGAGTCATCAAGCACATATCTAACATACAATATTTATATTTGGTGCCATAACTTTATTTAGTTATGGTGCCATGCACCCATAAGCTCAGTGTGGTAAAATACAGGGCTATATCAGAAAGTGCTTGCTGTGCACTTTTGCAAGACACATTTTCACTCTCCTGAGGAAATGGACTGCAAAATGGGTCCGATTTGTACTCTTGCTCCAAATAGAATATGTAAAAACTGACTTCCTGTATCCCAATGCTGTTCCTATAGGCAAATGAAAGACCAGTCGAAGAAGGTGGCATCACTGAAGCACAAAGAGCAGGTGGAGAAGAGCAGGAATGCCCGATTAATGGAAGAAGCCAGAAAGAGGGAGGACAACCTGTCTGAGACCTCCCAGCATGTGAAGGTGAGGCTTACCAGTGGATGATTTGGACTGTGCAAACTCTGTAGGAATGTTGCTCCTACTGCTTTGCTTGGTCAGGGAATAACGGGGCCAATTTGACCTTTCTTTCCTTCTCGTATTATGAAGGACACTTTACGCCAGAAGACAGAGCGCATAGAGGAGCTGGAGGAGGCCTTAAGAGAGAGCGTTCAAATCACTGCTGAGCGAGAGATGGTACTTGCACAGGAGGAGGCTGCTAGGTCACTCCAGGAGAAACAGGTACACAAACACACAAGTATGGCAAAGAAATATTTATCAGCCAGGGCCTCACCTGTAGTACACACATTAAAGAAACTGCAGTTCTTTCTCTATCACCTTTTTGCTGCCATTGTGCTGTTGCTCATTCTTTTCCTCCCTGCCTGTCCCTCCTCTTGCCTCTTTTTCTTTCTCAGTTCTTTTATCTCTGCTTGTCGTTTTCTCTTGTTTTCTCTCTGCTACACACCGCCTCTCAGAAGCACTCACTCAAACCAATGCATGAGTCCAACCTCGCCAACTTTAAGTGGTCTAAGGTATGAGCCCAGTATGTGTAACCCCCATCAATGAGCAGTGACTCCTATAGGGGATGGACACAATAAAAGCAACACTTCTGCAATTAATGCAGTCATGTGCAACAATCCTGCAAGGGATATATGTGTGAATTTTTGGTAATTAAGGGGGCTGTGAGTTTGCTGCTGTTGGAGGGATTGCATGTGTTTGAAACGTGTTGGTGTTGTTTCCAGCCCATGTAATTTATGCTCCTTTGTTTACCTGATGTTTGCTTTTAAAACAACGCTCATTAAAGTTTGCACTTAAATGAAAAAGCCAATTAAATTTGTACTTTGAGAATTAATTATTAATTAACTCTCCTGTTTGGTCTGTGATTAAGTATATATTAATAAAAAATAAAGGTAGTGCCTTTTTAAAGTACATAACAGGTAAATGAAATCTACTCTCAAAAAATCTGTGTTTATAGCTGATTCCTAGTCTTTCCCATCAGTTTACATGAATTCTGCTGCCTGTCCCCCTTATGATTCATACATGCTGACAGGTCATCCAAAGTGCCTTTTTTAGCAAAAAGCCCCGTCCTTTTCCCTAATGGATTTAGGTAATCCATTTTACTGCAATCATTGTTGAACTGTTTCTGTGTATGTTCCCAGATGGAGGAGCTGCTGGGGGCCATGGAGAAGGTGAAGCAGGAGCTTGAGTCCATGAGGGCTAAGTTGGCCTCCACTCAGCAGTCTCTGTGTGAGAAAGAGGCTCACCTCACAACCCTTAGAGCCGAGCGCAGGAAACACCTGGAGGAGGTCCTGGAGATGAAGTAAGATACGCACATATGCACATGCATGCACACACACATGCACACAGTAGGATTGCATAGACTCTGGATTATTGATCACCACCTTAATCTTGTAAAATGTCATCCAATTCTGGCTGGCAGGCTAATGCAATGAATAATAAATGATAATTGAGCTATTTACTTGGGGTGGGTAAAATGCCACATTGTTACATATCCACCTAACAGGCAGGAGGCGCTGTTAGCAGCTATTAGTGAGAAGGACGCTAACATTGCACTACTGGAGTTGTCATCCTCTAAGAAGAAGAAGACCCAGGATGAGGTGGCTCAGCTGAAGCGGGAGAAAGACAGACTGGTGCAACAGCTCAAACAGCAGGTGAGGAGGAGACTGATGGTGTTCACAGAGGGGGGGAAACTGACTGAAAGACACAACAGTGGTTTGGAGAGTCCTTCAAGGTTTACAGCTGCTCAATGCAGAATAAATATCCTTTAAATCCTTTTAGATCCTTTCCTTTGTTAAAAGTAGCAATGCCGCTCTGTGAAAACACTCCATTACAAGTGTTATAAGTATTAAAAAAAATAAAAGTACTTATTCTACAGGAAAAACATCCCCTGTCAGTATTTGATTATTTTTATGGTTTATGCTGCTCTCCATTTGAGGTGGGACGTTGGAATTCATGAGTTCTGAGTCAGAATCTGTATCTTAGTTTAATCTAGAGAATTACTATTCTTTAAAATAGGTTTGTAGTGTTGCTGCCTGTAAGGTCGTGTATCTCTAAAAATCAGCTTTTCAGAAAACATGGGTACAGCTTGATTAGCACAGACTATATTAAAATGTATTAATATAGCAAAAATCAGCAGATTTGAAAGGATTGAGGTCTGTGTGACATTAACTGTGGGTATCCACATTGGGATAAAAACTAAACAGCTGGTGAAACAGCACATGCTGTCAACCAAGCTGGTTTCTGTTTATATGCCAGTATGAAAATGCCTGTTGGAGTCTGTCCATGTTGAATTTTCCCTGTTTTATCAAACCTTGCATGTTGATGTTGATGTTGCATCTCCATCATCAGAATCTTTGGAATTTTTTTGGCCTGACATGGAATGACCCCATGGTGAATAGCAAGAGAAAACTTTATCTGATGAGATGATAAATAAGTCTAATTTGCTTTTATTTACTTTCTGCTTCCTTCTCCCATTAAAGAGCACAGGTTCATCCACAATGTGCGTGAGCAGACTGACAAAAAATTATATATATTAAATAATATAACAAAAGGATTTAACAGGATTTCAGACTGTAGTTCCAAATTCTAAGAGGTTAAACTTTAAAAGAATGGCCAAAATGACAGATTGCCTCTTCATCTTGCATGCTTGTTCATTGTTGATGGGTCTTGTTTCATTTACAGACCCAGAACAGGATGAAGCTGATGGCCGACAACTACGAGGATGACCACCTGAAGACTGCGCCTGACCAAACAAATCACAAACCCTCTCCAGATCAGGTAGTTTTAATAACCACCATAAACTGCTTTGCTAAAAAAAAAAAATTGATTGATTTGTTTGCCATGTCTGTAAGTGAGGTTGAACGCACGGCTTACTCTTTAAAGGAAGCTAAACTTTGGACATGGAAGTTTTCTGCTGCTACTTTTCCAGTCTGTTTACACACTAACCAGATGTTCCTTTCTAATGCTGCAATTGGCTTACCTTGTGACTAACAGGATGATGAGGAGGGTATTTGGGCGTAGCCAACCTTTTGCCCACCCCCTCCCCTCTCTCTCAGCCATTTTGTTCAGAAGGGTGAGCTCGTACAAACAGCTAATGCTCCACTGGCATGTTTACTTGTCTTCCATTTTTGTGGTTTTTTTGATGTGCATCACTTCTCACAAACTCATCCTGTGCTTCAATCATATGCTGCTTTTTTTAATTATTATTATATTTTTTTTTTATGGGTGGGGAATTTTGTGTTTGTGTGTTTGCATGTGGGAGCCCCGAGTGTCATCACTTCAAACTAAAGCAGCTTAGCTTTGCATGTCACTGCTTTGAAACTAATGATTGGCTTCTGACGTTTGGCTCAGACAAACAGGTGTTGGTTAATGGTTTTAAACTTGAGCTAATTAGTGGTTTAGTTAGTTGCTTTGTAGGACACTTTGTTGAACTGCACAAATATGTACTCTATCACAGTGGTTCTCAATTTTATTATATTTATATATATTTTTTTTTTATACCGAAGACACACCAAAAGAAAGGCCAGAATCTGTGTTAATAACTCCCAAATGGCCACTATCATCTGACAGTCATCTGTTCTTTTTTTTTTTTTGTATTGCTGGATGAAGCTGCTTTTCAACGGCCCATTTGCAGTGTCTAGATTCGATGTAACACAAGCAGTTTTTCCTCCAAGTGTGTTGCCACTCCGTTACCTTGCCTCCTTTACCTTTTTGGACCCTTTCACGCAATCCAGCAGTCTTACTGCCTCTAATTCAGATCCAATACTGTTTTTATGGTTGGTTGGTTTTTTTGGAAGTAGGCCAAGCTTCTCTCAGAACTCACAAGTGCCTGTTTAAGCTCGCTTGGCACCATTCACCCAGGCTGTCGCTTTCAGAATACTGTCTGCTGACCATCTTTTGGTTTGATAAGGTGTTAGGTGACTTCCCTGGTGGTTAGTTTGCTCTATACAATAAAGTGATCTGTTCCCCTTCCTTATTAACCTTTTTGCCATCAATCAGGATGGCAGATACTGACATTTACAGTACATTCATAGGTTTTAGTGACTTTGCTGTTACCAACGTACAGTTATCATAAAATCCTGTGGTGCACATCATTGTGCCTTGGAACACCATCAGGGACCTGCTGCTCCAGCATTAGCACTATAGGCAGGAATTTTGGCTCTTGTGTGAGATGCTGATGGACATGCATGTTAAGGCTTATGCTTTGTTTGTTTTTGGTTTTTTTAGTGGAAGTGGTGTCTTGTGCTTGGTTCTTTCATTCTCTTCAACCACAACTGGACAGTCACTCTTCCTTTTGTAAATCTTAAATATGGATCTTTTTTTCCTTTTCTTGAAGTTTTCCTCTTATTCACCTCTTTCACTCTTTTCGCTCACATGTTACAGATGATACCCCCTCTTCTAGCCCTGTCCCAGAACCGCAGTAAGCTCAAACTTTACATCGCCCACCTGACAGACCTCTGCCACGATCGAGACCCTAGCATCCTCAGCCAGCTCACGCCACCTGCTCACTACCACCACAGCGACCCTGAAGACTGGGAGGAGGACCTCCAAAAAATGAGTGCCGAACAGGTAGTGAAGAAACTCTGTCATCATCTGACATTCATGAGTTATGTATTATAGCAGTATATGCATATTACATTTCTTTTTTTGGAGCATTTAGATGGCAGATATATTTCTGTAGATGAAAAACATTTTGTGATTTTTTTTTTTTTAAATTTTTTAAATTTTTTTTTTAAAAAGCTTTTAGAAAGTTGTCTGGATTTAGCGAGGGGAAGGACACAGAGAGAAATAGATGAACACAATCCCAGCTCAGTAATAATTTTCAAGACATGACAACATATAAAGGCAACTGAAAAAGTATAAAATATTGAAGATCAACAGGAAGTTATTTTAGTATGTTTTTCCTCATATTATGCATGTTTGCAAGAATACTGCAAAACATATTTTTGTACACACTTTCAACTGGGATGTTAGTTTTTTTTCTGATCTGATACATCCATTTTTAGGAAGCCTCTTATTGTGAATTGTGCAGATAGTTGTATAGAAATACTTTTTTTTCCTCCAGTTGGAGCGGGAGCTGGAGGTGTGTGAGAAGGAGAGCGGAGAGCTGCAAGAATACGCCAACTCTGTTCTCCAGCAGATTGCAGACTACTGTCCCGATATCCTGGAGCAGGTAGTCAATGCCCTGGAGGAGTCTTGCTGAAAACTCTGACCTCAGACACAACCCGGCTGAGTCCAGGTCTCCCTACCTCCACCCTGCAAAAATAAAAGGGAGAAAGAAGGGGCATTATCTCATCCTGTTGGACTCTTCTTCTTCGTGTCCCTCATTTACCCTGCAACTTTCAGGACCTGTTAGTGCTTTCCTGTCCCATATGCTAATCTATCAGGCAGGCAAAAATCAAATTAGGGATGTTCACAAAGTCTAAAGTGCTGTTTAATTATGGCATTTGACACAGGTAATGACAGCCAACATAGATTTAATGTGCGCACCTCATCACTGTCAGGCAAACAATAGCACACTGTCATCTGGTGAAAAATAAGTTCACTATTTAGTATTTGTGAACACAACTAATTAGATTTTTGCCCTTTTAAAGTAAACTGAAAAATATCACTAAACACAGGTAACTTTAGACAGAGGGGAAATATCTATTGAAAGAAGCAGTCTTGCACACATAGTCTTGGAGAATACTGCCAACTTTCTTCTCCTTAGACAGCTTTATCGATAACAGGAACACTTGCTTTTATCTCAGTCTTTTACCCCTTGGATTCCTCTCACAGATCTTCCAAATGGGTAAATTTATTTGTGTCTCTGGACAGGAAAGTACTTTTTTGGTCTTGAGAACTGGGGAGCTGCTACATCTCGAGGGAGCGGAGAGGAGCTGAGTTCGGTGGGTAAACCGTGGAACAGTGTAGTAGCTTGTTTTGTATTTTGATCAGTGAATAGTAACACTGAATACAACAGACATTTTCTCAAAACGCTTTGGATCTGTCCATGTAGCTTGGATTAGGATGTAGGTGTGTTACTGTCAGCATCTGCGGCTGGGTTATTAGAGGGGGGGTCAAGGCCTGACCTTTGACAGAGATCAAAGGTCAGATTTTAGTTACCATGTTCTCAGCAGATGAGAGAGAGGATTTTTAAAAAAGAAAAAGAAATAAAAGAAAAGAAAAGCATTTTTATTATTGGTGATGAATTAAGTTTTAGATGGTTTTGCACACTTGTCCACTTGTTTATGGGGTATGCAATGTTTGTTTTGCGAACGTTTTAGTGGCCTTGGAGCATGCAAAGAGATAAGTACTGGACCTATCACAGGGATATTTATTCCTCTGTAATACTGGTGCTAAGGCATGGTGTAAGAAATTACGATCTGATCATTCAGTCTCATCCAAAGTTCCTTTTAGATGGTACTTAAAGCCCACCTGATCCTAAGTTTGTAGACTGAATCGCTGAAGAAAACAAGTGTTGTGTGTTTTTTGAACTCTTCAGGGCCGTGGTTTTTATTACTAAGTGCATCTACATTTCCAGGAAGGTCACTTTTCTGCAGATTTTGACTTTTTAGATGAGTTTGTAAATAACGTGATATTTAACACGTACCGTGAATGAATAAAGGTAACTAGGTGGAAGGTGTTGTGCATTCTCTTAAAAAAATATATTGGAAAAGTTAAAGCAGTGCAGTTGTCTTTGTGTCTAATTGTGTCTGGAGGACAAAGTGTGCGTGTGCGCGCGTGTGTGACAATACTGCCATAACTTGCGGAAAGTCACGTTCAATAGAGATATATAAATATAATACATATATAAATATATAAAATGTTTACTGTATCGATATGCATTGAATGTTTGCACAGAATCTTGAAGGGCAAGCTGCTCTGAACAAAATGACTGTCGAGTTAATGTCCTCAGCAGAAACACAGGAAAGAAGTGTCAAAAAAAACCTTGTGTCAAAATAATGTGTGAACTACAAATGTTTTCAAACCGTGACTGTGTGATGGGAGAGTACTTTTCTTGCATTTATTTCTAATCATCTTTTTATATATATATATATATATATATATATATATTTTTATTAG
>VUQK01026137.1:5003-17094 GCA_015106715.1 Bujurquina vittata
TTTCATTTTTTAAAAGTTTTTTTTTTTATTTTTTTTTTTTTATGGCCAGCAGAAGAATAAACATCCTTTAATTTTGTTAACACAAAACAGGATTGTTGGAATATTATGCGTGTATAATGGTTGATTGATTGCAAATATGTGTCAATTTGTTGAGGTAAAACAAGCAGGAAGGTTGCTCCTTATGCATTCATTAAGCCGCTAATCCAATCAAATAGTTGACAACAACATTTAATTACCCTGACGCACAATAAATGCACCGCAAATCAAGTCGTGCTGTCACTCAAGACTACCCCCCCCCCAACACCCTGTCATTTTATTAAGAACACAGAGGCACATGTCTGACAATAAAGAACGAAAACCCACAGTGGAAGTTTCAAACATAAGTGTTTGGATGTTTTATTCCATAAATAATGTACAATGTTGAGTTTTTGTTTTTTTTTTTTTACAAAAAGAAGAGAGGAGGAAAAGAAAAAGAGTCATTCATAAGCACACACAGAAATATCAGCACTGTCCCAAAAACAATGGAATGTAACACGAGCATACAGCATTAAGATTCTGACAAAGGCAGACAATGATTCATGTGGGTGACACGTTACAAAAAGAAGGAAAATGAAGCGTTATATATCCAGTTGTACTTCAAGTAGTGTGCTTTTGAGGTCAAGTCGTACATTTAGTCAAAACAATGTGTGTCTGCACCAACACGAGGTCACAATGTCTGAATGTTTTGCTACAGAGGGGAAAAAAGGCAAAAGACAAAAGGAGTCAAAGAGTCGGTGAAAAGCAAAAAGGCAGGACAGACCTGGGTCAAACGGCAGCTCTTTATTTTGGAAACATTTTGGTGAAATATTTTGGCCCACGATGAATTTTAATAGCACGTTACAGATAGTTTTAGCAGAAACGAAAGCGCCGCCGTTGTCAGTTCAACATAAATGAAACTTTTAAAAATAAAAAGGCGCCTTAAATCTTTGAAAACAACCATGCAGTGACCCCATTTTAATATGCATTTGAAACACATTATGTTATTAACTGACAAACGCGCCTCACATCAGGTTTGTCACATTGTTTACGTCGAAACGATGCAGTCCAAGTGGATGCAGATATAAATCCTGCAGCTGTTTGACACACGCCTGTATCGAAGTGTATAGAAACCCTTGGCTGTTGCTACAAGCCATTCCAATCACACACGCACACACACACACACACATCAAGCCAAAACTCATCACCACTATTAATTCATTTGCAATATTGAAACATCATTTTTTTGCCGTTGTACAATCTATACAGCCTATCGATATATTCTTGCTACAGAGAGAGGCAGGTATACTGACACCAGAATATTATCCAAATCTCTGGAGAGGGAAAAAAAGAAAATAGTTTTTTTTCCTGTTAATAATAATACTTAAATCATATTATAACTGCATAAGTTCCATGACAGTCTAACTCTCTTAAACAGCTATTCTGATCACCACGTCACCGGACACCACCAATGACGGACTGCAGGTCAAAAATCATACCAAGCATATACAGCAAAAAAAAAAAAAAAAAAAAAAGAAAACATAGCCAAAATCAACTGAGGATTTAGGAACACAAAGCGTCGCGTCACCGTCGTCTCTGCGGTGGTTTGCATTTTACAGTACGTCTGTTCACATACCGCAGACGGCACCTGGTGAAAGATTTTGGCAGGAAGTCACTGTTTCTTTATGTACACGAGATGCGACCCACACACCTCCTCAGGATCCTGCATGTGCACGTGTCCCAAGCAGCACATGCAGATACATGTTGCATCTGTTATTGCGCTTCTCCTGCTAAAACGTTAGCTATTGCAAGGTTAAAATAGTCATCTCACTCTCAATAGAATTCATATACATCATATTTCATATACTATTATTATTGTTATGGCTCTTGCATTACTGACTTTGCTATGCTATGGATTATAATTAAAATAGATTATTACTATGATAGGTGCAATTAAGACTACTGACCCCTCCCTCCCCTTCCTTGCAGCTCTTCAACATAAATCTGTTCAGTTCACAGCAAACAGTTTGGGGAAGATAAATAGTTTCACTCGTATTTAAAATTAAAGCATTTTGGCAGAAAATAGGAGGGCCTGTAGCCGACTGATGGGATCATCACCTTAAAGAAGAAATATAGATACAAGTGCTACAGGTAAAGTGGATTCAGTGTTTAACCAAGCATGACCTTAAACTCAATATTTGGCTTTGGTTTAAATGAGATTGTTAAGAAGAAAATGTGTACCTGGTCTAATGACGCGTGCTGGATTTGCTCTGATTTGTGCACAGAACATTAAGGCTTCTCCGAAAGAAAATCTCTGAAACACGATGCTGAGTATTCAGGTCTGCAGATAAAGAGATCTTTTTCAAGCCTACACAGGAGCCACGAAGCTCAAGGTCACAGGAGCTCCACTGCCAGAGCCTGAGCTTGCTTTTATATATTTATGTATTTCACTGATATTCTGGAGTCCAGTCAATCCATCAGGACGTCTGGAGGCATCCGCGCACTCGCCATTGCTCGCATGTGCATTAGAGTTGCAGCGCTCAGTGAACTGTGTGTAAAACTGACTCGGAAGCATCCAGATCTGCTACGTACTGTAATTCATCTTTGTGCGGTCGGATGATAAAAGTCCCACAAATTCCACAAGTATAAGCCTTGAAAACACCAGCTAATAACTGCACATTGTGCTTTAGCACTTTCCTTATAGTCTCCTTAAGCTTTACCTCCAGGGGAGCGGTAATCAAGGGTTTTGCTTTAAGTGCTCTGACAAAGTTTCTGTACTACAGGGCATAGCTCGTTCATGCCTTTATGTCTGAATCTTCACACTCAGGTTGGTCTGTGACGTTCTTCCCTCTTCATATCACATCAGAGCGTCAAAGAGAGAGGTAACAGTCCCCATGTTCCCTCCAGAGAAGTAAAAACAAAACACCGGCGGTCCTTCGGTGAACACGGTTCACCTCGATTTTAAATGGAAGAGCTAACATTACACGACGGTCTTCCGTAGTCCCGTGCCTGAAGGTCCAAAACATATTCTTTGAGTCGCTTTAAAAAGTGCAGACACGTTTCTGGAGTTTTAAAACTTCCCATCCTTTTGTGCTTTTACAGTGCAATCTCACGGGAGAGTCAGCTGGAAATTATGCTAATTGGAATCATCCTGCATGATCCCCAAAATCCGGACCTTTGTTCATAAAAACAGCTGATGACGACTGTGACAGCACAGGACAAAGGAGGATGTTTTAATGGTGCGTATTTACAAGGTTAGGCCTTTTAAGATGTGTTCCCATAAAAGACGAGCAGGACTCTCTGTCTTCATTCCAAGTCTTCTTTCCTGGAGTGGATTAGAAGTGGCAATATTCTCTGTCACAGTTATCCACCCTTCAGTTGCAGACCACATAAGATGTAAAAATATTGCAATATTTTCATATAGCCTTTTAAAGTGTCTTTTCACAGTAAAGCAAAAATAAGTGCAGGGCAGCATTGCTAACGTGCAGTCACGTGTCGAACGCTCACAGAATCCTTAAAAGCCAGCAAACATTGGGTTTCCGTGCCTGAACTGAGACACGATCAATACTCGACCCTTTTTCCATGAACTACTTAATCTGTGAGGGATCAATAAAAGTTAAGACTGCGCTGGCGATAAAAAGGCCCATTTACAATTTCACACAAGCACTCGATAAATTAGGACTCAGCTGGAGTTCTCTGCAGCCGTCCAAATGTGATAATGGCAAATAAAGCATGTTGTGAGGTTATGACAGCATTTAAATTTGCTACACCGAGCGCTTAGAGGACAATCTTCTGTCCAGCTCAGCTAGCCTGTAGAGAACCAACCACCAAGGGGACGAATCCTGCATGCTCATCTAAGATAAAGATCCCTGTCCTCTGTATTACAGTCGGCCATTTAATTTGCCACTCGTTACGTGTCTGCAGCTTTGGCTTGCAATATAAAGCTCACTGCCTTCCTTTAGGAACCTGAAACCAATCTCCTACCCTGTAATATTCTTTCCAGGATAACAAGCTCTGGTAAATAGAGTCTTATTCCAATGTGCAATATATGTATTTCAAGAAACAAGCGCTTCACTTCATGTTTCATCCTGTTAAACTGAAACAATCTGCTAACGTTGTACTGTGGCGCCGTGGGTTCCTCCGCACAAGTATAAGTCTTTTTTATTGAATGCTAGCAATCAGAATGTTATAGAAAAGGTCCTTTTTTCCCACATTTATAGGACAAAAATGCTGTAACAGACAAAAATGAAGACTACGGCCCACCAATGGCATCCCTAAATGAGACCACACGAAGTCTTTTCCCTCCATCCCAACAGCAGCTTCCATTTACCTGCTAATTATTCCTTTAATTTGGGAGTCTTTCTCCACTTGCTGTTGCCGTAGCCTCCTCTCACTGTCCTCGAGACGATTCTGGTACTGCAGGAGGATCTTATTGGTCTGCTGCTCCTGCGTGAGGAGCCTCCGTTCATACTCCTCCAGCTTTTTGTGGGACATCACCAGGCGCTCCTTCAGGGAGTTGATCTCCTCCTCGTACTCCCGTACCTGAGGCACAGATGTGGAAAGAATGCAAATTTAGAGCAGTTTAATGCGGTGCCGTTGTGGCTGGTGGATATTCAGCATTGGGGTGGCTGAGGTGCAGTGAAAACAGCAAACTGCAAAAACAGAACAATTTGAACATGTGGCTGATGGCTGTGGTTTCCCACACTGTCTCAGACCTCTGAACTTCTGCGTTAAGACCCGATCTGAGTGCCATCTGCTCAGAAATGCCAGACATGACTCAAAGCACCTCTGCCTTCCACTAAAATGTTAACTGAATACTTAAAAATTAAACCTACCCTATCCATGCGTGACTCATCCATGCTCTTTGAGTACTCCTTAAGTTTGAACTCCTCACGGTCAATCCGCGAACTTTCAATGTCAGCCGACAGGTGGGGCATGTTGGAGACCCAGGCCACTGTGCGCTCGTTGGCTGGGGTTGGGGGATTGAGGGTGGATGGAGACTGGGAGCCCTAGGAGGAAAGGTCAGCACACTGAATACGAGAACATGAATTTTTAACTGGGTGAAAGTCACTTTCAGCAGTTTGGCGCAGGTTTTTACCCCAAATGCCTCAGAGTTACATAAGAGTTCGTACATTTCGAGCACGGCTGAGACCTGGTGGTACCCAAGCTCTTAATGCTGAGTGTCAGTTTTATCCTCTAGATGAGCTAAAGGCTGACATCTTGCACACTGTTGCTGAGAAGTAGCTGTGAGCACAGGTGCTGTAGCAAAGAAACAAATAACACGTTACCTGTTTGCTCATGGTGGGTTTGAGCAGGTGCTGCTGTTGCTGAGGCTGCTGCTGTGGTGACTGCTGCGTGCTCTGACTGGTGGTTCCCTGTGGGCTCTGGCTTTCCCTGACAGAGCTCTGCTGGTGGGGCAGGCCCGGGGCAGTGTTGTCTTTGACGGAGAGCTGCCGTGGCCCGTGCTGCCTGCCGTAGCCGGATTCCGGCGACTGGAGGAGGTTCCCGCTTTGTGGCCTTGTTTTTGCAGGAGCAGAGGGTACAGCGGCCGGACTGACGGACAGCTGATGGGAGGTCTGGGACTTGACCCGCTGGGTGGGAGGTGGAGCAACAGAGCTCTGGCGCATAGGTTGGACTGTGGAGGGAGGTGTGGTGGCCAGGGAAGAGTGAGAGGTTCCCGTCTGGGAGGCCATGCCCATCATTTGTTGCTGTTGGAGATTATCCTTAAAAAACAAGTAAATGACCATTTTTACTACTTGTTTTATTTGCTTTGACTTGTGCTAATTAGACGGCCGTCAGACTGGAAAACTTGACCATTGTGCAATGGTCAGATGAGACAATAATATTTAATAGAAGGAGATTAGGTTGAATGACGGACTGATGAGTTTCAAGCATTTTGAGATGCAGTTGATGAAGGTGAGGTCACAGTACTGAATACTCCAAGTACAGTACCGCACTGCTTTATTCTAGCAGACAGTTCAGTTCAGTATCTTAGACATGCAAACCAAGGCAGCTGGAGATCAATCCCACAACCCTCCAATAAATGGACAACCCACTCTACCTACTAAGGTCCAAGCTGACAGCACCTGGTAGCAGATGGCCACTGATCCAAGAACTAACCAGGCCCGATTCTGCTTAGCTTCTGAGATTGGATGACACTGGGCGCGCACGACAATCCCATAATAAGTTTTCAAACAGGCATGCATGTCTGTTGCTGTTTTACATCACAGAGCAGCACCTTGTTGGCTGAGACTGCAACCCTTGTTTTGGATTTCGGCCTTTATATCGGTGCTCCTGCAGCGCTAACTGAGTAGCAAGCCAGTTACTGCTGCAAGTCTGGGCACATAGAAGAATATGGAAAAACAGCCCACAGCTCTCTGGATCTGTAATCTCAGGAAACATGCTCAGAGATTTTAGTCTTACTGAGTAAGAATTGATGCTCATTTTCCCATCAACAGGGAAAACGAACAGGCCGAGACCTCGAAAACTTCGACGTCACGGTGGTTATAATATTTCATATTTTTAAGAGCCAGCCCACATTTTGGGGAAAATGGCAGCTGCATTTATGAACCATCAGTGGGTCGGCTCTGTCGCAGCCACTGACCGCAGCAGCTCCAACACCCGCTTCGGCAGTTTCATGGCTCCAGTCTTTTTCCCTGCACTGGCAATTTTTCACAGGGTCTGAATTTGATTGATTTGAGTGGAATTTAAAAAACCTTGTGGCAAAAAATTGTAATCATCACTGAACCATGCAGATGGTTTTTCTGTTTTCAAGTTTAAAATTATTTTTAGGTTTTTGACAGTGAAAAATGAAGATATGGCACCTCAGGACGGGTTATTGTTTATTAATTTCCACTATAATATCGATCTTTTTAGTTTCATCAATAATTAACACAATCATTAAAGACCTACATTAATGTTACCAGATTAATTTGACATGTAAACATTATTACATAATGGCTTTATGACATTATTACAGGAATGCAGTGAGAACGTATTTACCTGCATATGCATGGACATCTGCCTGCGTCCATAGTCAGCCCTGCTGTAGTCGTCACTGTAGCTATGTGAGTGGATGATGCTGGGTTGTCCCAGGTGACTGTCCCTGGTCCTGAGGGTGGACAGATCCTCGCTGCGAGAGAACCCTCCATGGGCGAACTGTGGGATGTAGGACTGGTGAGAGGGTTCAGGCTCTGGAGCCAGGAGAAGGGGTGCGGGGGGTTGAGCCCGGCTGTGCTGGTGATGGAGCTGTTGCTGTTGAGGCCCATCAGCAGTCGCCAGATGAAAGAGGGGATTCTGGAAGGAAAGCGGGTAGCGCATGGCGGCGGCCTGCTGTTGCTGCTGCTGGGATAGCGAGTCGGTGGTGGTGCCCATCTGGCTCAGCTGGCTCAGCCGGAGGCCGCCGGACATGCTGGAGCCGCCAGAGCCAGCTGACAACCTCCCACCGGCCCGCAGCTGGCTGCTCAGGCCCGACCCCAGGCCGCCACCGCCTCCGCTGCTCAGCCCGCCGAAGCTGCCCATGCCGGCGATGGAGGCCTGGGAGGAGTTGAGCATGTCCACCGACTGCAGGTTAGACACGCTGTTCATTCGGGAATCCTGGAGGTCCATCATAGATACGCTTTTATTGACACTGAGCACCTAGATAATAAGGGATATGAGAGGCTAGTGTGCCCCTACTATTTGATTATGTTAGGAGGCCACGGATGATGGGTGAGGGTGGTGCGGGTGTTTTTACCGCGAGGCCTGCCTGGGTATCGGAATACATCAAAGTATTTCCCAGGAAATACCGCTAGGATGAGTTGCGTGGTGAATCAGTGGGAAAAAAGCAGATGTCATGATATACTACAGCCTCGATCACACGATGGCAGGTTCTATTCAGTATGACTAACATGCACGTCATACTAATCTCACTTTGATAAAGGTAAACCTAGCGGATGGGATGATGATTCCCCAAGTCAGTGCGGTAAAACTCACCTTAGGATCGGGTTCTGTGATGTCCGAGCTGCTCGTGCAGTACGCTGGGCTGGATCGGGCCAGGGGAGGGCGTGATACGTAAAACATGTCTTTGGAGGATGCTCGATGAGGGTGGTCACGGTCCTGAAAACTCATCTGGGAACGGGATGGCATAACCCCTCCGGTGGATGTAGGGGAAGGCAAACGGGTGATATCTATAGAGCTGGGGAATAGTAGTAACAGGAAGTGAGGGCCACCTCTTCCCCCATAAACAGTTTAATTATTCAGTACGTTACTATGATGGCAGGTTGAAATCTAAACAAGGGACAAAGCATTCGAATCCTTTCTTGAAGTAGAAGTACCAACAGTAAAACTGTACAAAAAAGCTTAAAATGAAACTGAAATGTTCCCCTGTCATTAAACTATGATGTATCGCTCTATCAGGTTGTTATTACTGATAAATTAGGGTGTAACAAGCACCTGTGTACTGTGGCCTGATAGTGTTTTATATTTTCATTCATGCTTTCCCTGTATCTTAAGGTAGCACGAGTTTCCTCCACATGTGAAAGAGCAAGAAGGTCCCAGAAAAGATGCAAGCCGCCACCTATAAATTAATTTCCCTGGAAATATCCGCTTCTTTTGGATAAAGTCGTTCAGACTGAACCATGTTTTTCCTCCTTTTATGTACTGTTCAGTGTTTCCCAACTCAACGATGAAAGGGTGACAGGAACGATCTGAGGTGGATGAATCTGACTCACAATTCGGGTAAGAAAAAAGTTCTGCTGCATGAATCTGTATTTTCAGGTCAGTTTTATTTATATAGAGCACCCAATCAGCACATCAATCACCACAAGGTGCTTTATATTGTAGCTACAGACCCTACAGGTCAGTCAGATCAGCAGCACATGGTGACAGTGGGAAGGAAAAACTCTCTTTTTACAGGAAGGAACCTCCAGCAGAACCAGGCTCAGGGAGGGGCAGTCATCTGCTGACACCGGCTGGGGCTGAG
Organism: Bujurquina vittata; assembly: GCA_015106715.1. Lineage (NCBI taxonomy): Eukaryota > Metazoa > Chordata > Actinopteri > Cichliformes > Cichlidae > Bujurquina > Bujurquina vittata. The sequence continues at coordinate 13,981 of VUQK01026137.1, forward strand.
GGTGGCTGTTTGCATCTGAAACATGCCATGTGGCTCCAGCTGAAAACAGAAACTGCTTTTATATAAAAGAGTTTCCTGCAAAAAGATTGAGAGCCATATTTTTCCAGCAGTGTTTTGTATTTTATTAACTTATACTGTTTTTCATTGAAAATCCTAGTTGATAAATTTCAGATAGTGCAGAAAGAATCTATTTCTCTCACAGTGTTTCCTCCAACTGCTGCACAAGCATGAGAAGAAGAGCCCTAAACTTTTCTGGACTTTACTTGTCAATGAAATCCACAAGAGAGTAAAAAGAAGCTGCAGTCAGGCTGGACATCCTTTGCAAAAGTATTTCCAGTAGTGACCTACAGTCTTCAAGTCTTCAGAACAAAGCCTGGATTTTATCCTCCTGACGCTCTGTGAAAACAACTCAAGTTTCAGCATCTGAAACAAAACTGGTTTAATGAGAAAGTCCCTACCTATTAAGATCCCTCATCATGAGATTTTGGAACTCAGATGAGATGCCCCTGCTGAAGCTGGGCCGTGACAGCAGCCTGTCCACCTGCCTGCCGGGCTCCCTGTCCATCTGATGGCTGGGCTGCCTCTGCAGGTGCGGGTTGCGCAAGGCCATACTGATGTCATTCAGGAGACGAGGCAAGGGGCCCAGTTTGATGATGGCATCCTGCGGTTAGAGAGAGAAAAGAAACAGTGCGTAATGTAAGTGTTGCACAGTTACATGCATCTCCATTCACCACTAGCAGGACCCTTTTTAGATGCAGCTGTTATATACCGAATACATTCGAATCAGAGCACAGCCTGCAAAACGATGCGCAGTGTGAGATTATGAGATTGATGATTGTCAGAATGTTAAATTTAAACTACAAACATGCTTCGTTCATATTATTTCCAAAATATGCGAAAAAGTGCAACACTGGTTTCCAGTTCCAGATCAGAGCGATTAGTAACACAGTATCAATTAAGTACATTATATAGGATGGTTTTAGAGTACGCCAGCAGGTCAAATACTGTAAAGTGTTTCATGATATGAGGCTGCTTTGTGTTTACCTTGCTGAGCTGAGCCATGACCTCCCAGAGGAGACTGTGCAGTATCGACAGCTCCCTGCCCAGGTCGATGTAGCCCTCAAAAGCACCCGCGTTGCTGACGCTGTCCAGGTTGGAGATCTCGTAGAGGAACTGCTGCATGGAGCCCCATTCCATTTCTAAAAACTCATTCATGAAACACATGTACTCCTCTTTACTTCCAAACCTGGAGGAGACGGAAGAGGCCGGGGAAGGGAAATGCATGTGTGGCAGGTATAAAAGAGAAGTGAAGGGAAAGCGGTGGAAAAAAGAAGGGAAAAAAAAAAAGTCAGCGGGGAAATTAAACTGCAGCCAGACTCACAATCTTTGATTTAATATTAGGAAGTGGAGGTTTCTTCCATATAAACGTTTCCACTGCTGTATCAAAGCTCAAATATAACAACTGTCAACAGTTGCTGCATTTTTCGGCGGAGAAGAAAAACTGAACAATTAAATGCATGAACATGTATTTACTTCTCGCCATTGATGATTTCTTTTTTTTTTTGCTCCACAAATTCATACCAGAGGAATACAAAGTTTTTGCTCTATTTATAAATATATGAATAAACAGGGCTGTGCGTGTACAGATTAGTGAGCGGCTGGGAAGTGTCGATGAAAGATGCAGATGAAATGAAATAGCACTGACTTGGAGAAGTTAGCCAGGTTTTGCACTACTTTAGCGATGAGGGTGAGCGTGCGTGACGTCTGCTCATCCGGATACTCCTGGGTGAGGTTGAAAAGCGATGGGGACATGATGGCGGGACACAGGAAGCGCAGGAAAAGAGAACCGCTGATGAGGCGGTCGGCGATGTCTTCCCGACCCCTCTCAGCACAGCGCACTCTCCAGGAGGCGAAGACTTCCTTCAGCTCTCGAGGGAACACACTATAAATGAACAGGAAAGGTTTCAGGGCAAACTCGGGGGATTCAGAGATGAATTCAGAGTTTAAGAGCCTCGTCTGTCTTCATTAGAGCAAAGAGAAACAAATACAATCTACACAAAAGAGTTATTCTTTTCGATTTGCTGACTACTCACCAATGGGAATTGACAATCTTGCAGAGTGCCAGTTCACAGCACATTCGAAGATTGGCTTGGTGGTCTGGCAGTACAGAGGGTGGTATTCTCATGGGGTCGACTTCACAATTTTCTTCTGACTCATACAAGGCCCTTATGAACTCCCCTGTAAGTGACATTTCATTAGTAACATGTTTCTGTGTTATTAATGCACAAAACATCATTCGCAACAGGAACGATACAAAAGCAATCAATCAGGAGACGACAAACACACCAGCTGCAGCACAAACATCAGTGAAAGGATGGGTCGCTCTCAGGAGCTCAGTGAGTTCCGGCGTGGTACCGTGACAGGATGATACCTGTGCAACAAGTCCAGTCACTGCTAAATATTCCACAGTCAGCTGTTAGTGGGATTATAACAAAGTGGCAGTGACTGGGAACAACAGCAGCTCAGCTATGACGTGGTAGGCCACGTAAAATCCCAGAGTGGGGTCAGTGGATGCTGAGCGTCAGAGATGCAAAGTGTCGGATGCAGTGGTGTAAAGCACGCCAACACTGGACTCTAGAGCAGTGGAGACGTGTTCATTCACACTTCTCCATCTGCCAATCTGATGGAGGAGGCTGGGTTTGGTGGGTCCAAGTGTAAAGTTTGGTGGAGGGGGGGTTATGGTGTGGGGGTGTTTTTCAGGAGTTGGGCTCGGCCCCTTAGTTCCAGTGAAAGGAACTCTGAATGCTTCAGCATACCAAGACATTTGGGACAATTTGATGCTCCAACTGTGTGGGAACAGTTTGGGGATGGCCCCTTCCTGTTCCAACATGGCTGCACAGCAGTGCACAAAGCAGCTCCATAAAGACATGGACGAGCCAGTTTGGTGTGGAAGAACTTGACTGGCCTGCACAGAGTCCTGACCTCAGCCTGATAGAACACCTTTGGGATGGATTAGAGACTGAGAGCCTTCTCTCCAACATCAGTGTGTGACCTCACAGATGTGCTTCTGGAAGAATGCTCAGAAATTCCCATAAACACTCCTAAAGCTGTGGA
>VUQK01026152.1:7025-38108 GCA_015106715.1 Bujurquina vittata
AACACAAAGCAGCTATTAATTTGAAATTCGTTGTTTAACAGTAAGCGGACAATAGCTTAAAATACGCATGTTTCGTACAATACCCGCCATTAGCAATAATTGGACTTCCAGTGAGCATGCCGGGAGTGAGGCAACGTCACGGCAGAGGGGGCGGGCCATAGTTGGTGGGTTAGTTCTTAAAGTTATACTGTCAAATACAGCGATTCAATTCATTTCAAATGACAAGCTTAAAATACACTCCATCCGTTAGTTACACCTGTTCATCTGCAATAAGCTGCAAATATCTAATCAGCCATCAGCATGACAGCAGATTTAGGCATGTACACATGGTTAAGACATGAAGTTCAAACCGAGCATTAGAATACGGAGGAAAGGTGGTTTAAGTGACTTTGCATGGTAGCTGGAAACATGGCTGATCTGAGGATTATCCCACAGAAAATATCCAGTGGTCAGAGGAGAATGGCCAGACTGCTTAAAGCTGATAGGAATGCAACAGTAACTCAAATAACCACTTGGTATGCAGAAGAGCATCTCATAGTGCAGGGGTATATAGATATATAGATATAGATATATATATATATATATGAATTGAATTACCTATCAAATGAAGTAAATTGTCTTCTTCAAGTACTTTTTGACAATTTTTGTCATGAAACAATGAGCTGAACATATATGTGTAATTTCTTATGTATAATGTTCTCTCATTTAGTGAGTAAACGTAAGACGACATGTCAAAATAAGAACCAAAGTAAAACATGAAAACATGAATACGGGAAAACTATGGGAAAATAAAAATACGGGATGACGGCAGGATAGAGGGGTACAAGATGGCCAAAACGGGAGACTTGACAGATATGTAATACTGTAGTGGTTTACACATTTGCCTGACGAGCGAGAGATCCTGAAAGGAGATCTTCAGTAGGTGGCATCAGGCTGGAAAATGTTGTCTGGTCTGTCAAAATAAAACATTTCCAATTAAACAATACTTTCTCTTGCAAAATAAATTAAAATAAAAATAAACAGGAAATGTCTAAATTTTGTCAAATTTACCAGCACAACAAGCCCAAGGGGGCATTGATACTCATCTTTACTGAGGCTTGGATGTCTGCATAGCTGCCTTAAAAATGCCATTTGTGTTGTTACATCTAACATTTAACTTAATTGGAGTGACCACGTGAGTTACTGATGTATATCTTTATCTTTGTAGTGACTGACTTCAACATGACTGTGTACAAGCTACTCAAAACTTTAAAAAAATTATCTTGGTAAATACTTATACATATTAAAATTACAGCAAACTCAGTCTGGAAAATAGCTGAAACTGAACTGGACACAATAAATATCAATGAGAAATAATAATAATAATAATAATAATAATAATAATAATAATAATAATAATAATAATAATAATAATAATAATAATAATAATAATAATAATAATAATAAATGGAAACTATTGTAACTTCATGAACTTAGAATTACTTAGTTATTATTTATTCCCATTTAAGCAATAACTGTTTGTCCTTTGGATACACAACCATAATTCTCCTGAAGCAATGCTAGGGACTTATGAATGTATAGGCACACATCTAAATTCAATTCCAAAGTCAAAAATCTTAAATTAATCCCTTCTCTGTGAAGCCCAGTGTACAGTTTTTTTCTTAATGCTGTGTCAAAGAGCTGCAGATAATTCTCCACTGTAGAAATTAAGGCTCCAGAAATGCTGTTTTGTTTGTTTTTGCATTTCATTTCTGTTGTGCCAGACACATCTGCATTACTGTACAAAATCCACACTGCAATAGCATTATTAAAGGTGGCCTCAAACTTGACTATTAAGTTCAACAAAAACTACACTTGTTCTCATGCAAAGATACAATTCATTGCTGAATTGTCTCAGTAGATCAGGATGCAAAGGCAAACTGATAACTTTATATATTTTTTCTTATGGTAACCTAAGACCCAGACCTGCAATGGACTAACAGTATGTCCAGGGTGTACCAGACATAGAGTCCTGACTCCAGCCTCTCCCTCTTGACCCTGAAAAAGGGATGGATGGATGTCAGAACAGCTGACTTATAATGAATTGCACAATTTAGAGGCTAGCTGCCACAAGTAACTGGTATTAAGAAAAGTTTTTATGTTTAACCCACAGACTATTCAGCATTAGTTACTTGTTTGGGCCTTGAGTATTTAGTCACGAAAATGCAATGCTCAACCTTTTACCCCTAGGTGTCACTGACAGCTACCTGTTTGTCATTAGGCATGAATAACAATAATGTAAAGTTCATTTTATGTCACCACTTCCCTTCAAACACTGTCATATTTAACAAATGAACAGTGGTTTGAAGCCATATGAATAAAAATGAGCTGAATGGTGACATGTCTGAAAGTTTAATGCATGAAAAATCAAGGGCAATGCTGTAAAAATCTCAAATCTAATTTCCCCTTTTGTGTGAGATCATTTTCTGGCATTAAAAATCGGTCCTGAGATAAAACATGAATTGTTAACAGACTGTTAATTATACACTGCGGGTTCAACTGGCAGCAGTATTATTTCTGATCTATCCTCAAATCTCCTTTGAAGTTAATACAGAAATGCTCCTCCTGAATTGTTCATCTTCTACACACAGAGAGATGCAAAACTTGATTAGCAGATGCACTACGGTTTTGAAGTGTTTTACATAATGCTGCTTTGTGCCAAAGGTGACATATTGTTTTTGTCAGGCTGCATTAGCAAACAATGTCCATCACTGACGGGTGCTGTGTTTCAGCAGATTCTAATATAATCCATAAAGTTGCATTCAAAATATATGAGAAATACACTGTACATTCACTCTGCAGAGCTAACATGGACCAAAGCGATGGGTGTTTCAACTCGTTTTGACTTTTTCAAGCTGTTTTGGGGTTGAAGTGAAGTCACACATCTTTCTTCAGTGCAATAATACCAGCCGAGAATGAAACCTGAGAAGAAAATACAGCTTTCATTTACTTTGACAAGGCTGCACTGTGCACGCTCGAGTACCACATTTAGTTTCATCTTTGTACCATGTCCATGGGCAGCTCACGTATAATTAATGTTAGGAGTGAATGATGTAATGTCTGTGAACATGGAAAACAATACCTGAATGTCATGCTCTGTGAGTGCAGGAGGAGGCTCAAGACTAGAAAACACAAAGTGCAGGACTGAGCTCATTCCAAGGGAAATGTGTTTGCACTCTATCTGAGTTGTTTCTTGGTAATGGGTAGATTTTTATGCTCAAAGAAATTCTCAAATGAATGTTTTTGCAGAACATTTAACCAACGATTATTTTTCTAAGGTTACCCTTTCGCTTCTTTCACTTACCTTTCAATAAACCTCTTAAAAATTAGCTAATGGTCATTCAAAGCTTTTCACCTTTACTATTAGACCCAAATGATGTCACAACAGTCATATGTTGCACATTAAATATTTTCCTGCATCACAAATGCCTGCAGCTGCTTGGCAATCCTGCGTAGTGTCTCCTCATCTGGTATGCATCAGCAGTTACATCCTTCCTGGTTTGAAATCAGGAACTTTTCTTGGCCACCATGCTTGGCTTGGCCTAAACAAGTGGGTGCAGAAGGCCATAGCGATTACTTAAACTCTTACTCATTGGCAGTGTTCTCGAATGGTAGGTCTCCTTTCACCAGAAATGTAATAGGCTTTGGAGGGGTCACTGCTTCAAATAGTTTTGGAAGCACAAAGCTTAAAGGTCCCCTAGGTGTGAGGTGCAGTAAAAGCTGCTGTAGGTAGGCATAATAAAAGGTGTTACTATCCGGTGAAATCAGCCTTTGCCTCAGGGAACTTTCTTGGGTGTTCTGAGAGATGTAAAAGGGGACAGGGAAGTGGGAGTGGTACAAACGATTTCCACGGTATAACTCTGTGATAAGAATATACGTGTCCACAGGGTTTTTACTGCGTGCATCAGGTAATGTTTTTATGAATCATAACAGAAGAAAAAAATCTTTAAATATCGACATTTCCCTTGAGAAGTAAAACACCTTTTCACTTTCAGATTAACATGGTCTACATAAAGTAAAATAGGCAGAACAGGGCAAGTCTAAAGAGCTGTGCAGCAAGTATTAAATCCATTTACACAATCTACAGCATGCTTTAAATTCCCTTGCCATTTCCATGGCACAGCCAACAACCTGAGCTCAGTGGGTTTGCGTTTGCAGCCCTGCACATTAATGATCGTGGGCATTGTAATGTTTGCTAAAGTGATTCCATTTAAGTCGCACTAAATATTTAATGACTTAACACACTGAACGCTTAATGACTTACTACAAACTGTTAGATATTTAATTAACGCATGACGCAGAATCCAACATTTTGCTGTAGTTAAACTAAAACCTGCAGCGTGGGGCTGCACCCTTTGTCAGCAGACACGGCACATTACTGCAGCCTGGAAAATCTTTACCAGACACATGTGGGGAGCTACTTTCACCGCATTACGTTTGGGTTTTAATTTCCAGTGGTGTAACCCCCTGCAGCGCTTTAGTGCCCTGTCTTTGCTGGTTCACTTTAAAGACTTCCTCTCGTCACTTTATACAGTGGACCTGCAGTCGTGCAATGACAATAACCATATTGGAGTACACAAGAGAAACGTTTTGCAAAACTCTGAAGAATATTATTAGAAGATTAAACAGATTCATCTGGTACATTTCATCTGTGTGTACGTATTGATAGGATTCTGGCAGATAAACCATATTATTCAATGCTGTAATGGCATTATATGTTAGGATGACTCTAGTCACACTTTGTGTAGCTTAAGCTTAAAATATATGCAATCCATCAACTTACACCACTTCAAAAGCTTGTTACTTAGCAGGGGTCTCAACAAATACTATCCAACCCACCTATTTAAACAAGGGCCGAGGACAGAGTATCACACAATGGAAAGATAAAATTAACACCATTAACTGCAGCCATGCGGAGCACCATCACTAGCAAAGAAACTGAGGGCAGAAAGACGTCACTTTGCTCGAGATCAAAAAATAAACACATTGTATTAAACTCTAATTCAATATTTCTTGCATAAGAAAGTAAAAATGCCCATTAGGTAGGATAATACAAGGCAGAGGTGGAGTCATTGGGCTTGGGCAATTATCAGTGGCATAAGTCACCATTCAAGCATGCATGAATAAGAAATTACAACAGTGTGGAGTGCAATTAGCTCTCCTAAATCACCGCGTGTCAGATGACATTATCTCACCGGCTGAGAGCTATTACTACACTGAGAGTTTCAAGACCCAGAAGAGTCAGTGGGGTCAACTACTGTGGGGGGAAAGATCATTCGGTCCCTGCTTGCAACATGAAAACATCTCTGTGGAGTCCGAGGCCTTCAAATGTTCTAAAATCTGCAAAGCATGAGGCATTTAGGGTTTCACTTCTGTTAAAACATTGTTAATTACAGGCTTCATTTTTAAGTGTATGTTGAAACCGGTAGAATATGTTGGTTTCAGTACAATTTAGAACTGGAACCGGCATATGTGATTGCTGAAATGGCACAAATGGCACATCTATTTCTGGAGTGGTAATTACCAAATGTGTAAGTCAAGTGTATTTTAGCATGCATATTACTGCAGGTGCCCAGAGGAAATGTGTTTTATGTCATATTTGTCATTTGTACAACGTCTGTGGAAGAAAGGTCCCCGTAAATCTTTAATACCTTTGATGGGGAGTTTACTTGCTTGCCATTCACTCTAAAGGTCGGGAGCTGATGGGTGTTGTGTAGTTCTGTTTAAAACGCCACAACAGGGCAAAGCTCTCCAAAGCAGTGACAACAGTCTTCCTGTGGAATATAGCGCCCCAGCTACTTAGCTCATTTGTCCTGATTTTTAATGATCTAGGGTTCTAGGATGAACTTGAGTTCAGTGCACGTCACACATTTTTCTCCTGCTGGGGCATAACACAAGTTGACTACCAGGAGTTCTGGAAGAGATGATTTCAGTGACCATTATTGAAAAAAATGTAGCTGACTCATGTACTAATCCCTCTACGTTGTGCAACCATGGCTGTCAAAGACTTGGATGCTGCATGCTTTGACCCATACACTGCTAACAAATCAGGAATATGAAAAGCAGAGTTTTTACTCTGAATTGTGCACCAGATGAGACGTAAGGACTTCATTCAAGCAGGTCATACATTTAAGAGAACCTGGGAGGTTTTTGAAAAGTGTGACTCCTGCAGATGCCCACATTTGATTATAACGAGCAGAGAATACCAATAATAGGGCCACTGACTCATCCATGTCATTGATTAGTCAAGGGATGACCCTCAAACAAAGTGGCCATTGGCCCGTCGGCCCCTTGTGTCTAGCTGATTAATCTATCCACCCAACCAAGCATCTTTTGTCTATAAAACAGTGGAGAAACACTGAGAAGCAAGAATTCACAGGGGAGTTCTTATATATCTAATCTGAATAACTGGAGCTGTAATACAGTTACAGCTCTCTCCAAAGCCTCATTGAAAGAGATCACAGACAACATGTGATGTCTAATGATGCTCGCTTGAGCTTGATTTGTCAGTGCGCCTTTTTAAGATCAGCTGATAATCAGTCTCCTGAGCTGCAGGCTTTCAAGGTGAATTGTGCAATATGTACAAAGCAAAGGACCACCATGATTTTCAAATCATCCCTGTATAAATTTATCACCACATCAAACGCAGTACTGTTATTTCATTCTTGTCAGTATCGCGTTTCCAGACTTACACAACAACAGCAACTTCCTTCATTTTTTTCCTGGCAACGCACATTTCAGTGTTGTCATTTCTTGCATTTTGGGATGAATCATTATGCGTAAAAGGAAACTGAAAAGGTTGAAAAAAGTCGGAAATAATTCTATAGAAGTCTGTCCCGCCCTTCCCCAAAAAAGAGAGCGGAGGCGCTCCCAGCCTTCAAAGAGTCAGTCCAAACTTTACGCACAATTGTTGCTCAGAGGTACACCAGCGCTGCAAGATCCGGAACGCGAGGTAGGCACTTTTAGAAATAAAATCTCTCCATGTCAGTGAACTGCTTCCTAAAATTTGATTTTTGATTGGGGCTTAAATCCCGTGCAACATCATGTGTGAGCATATGGACGGCGTTTAAACGCGGTGTACTCCACCGCCTTGTTATAGCTATTCTGATCCGAATAATATTAGTTCAACAGTTATTTTTGGACTGCTGTTTGTCGTTATGTCCTTATAATCTGATGAATGAATTAAAATCTCAGTTATGTAATATTTATATGCGTCTCTGTCAAACCACCTCTGAGTGCTCCTCATCACAGATAATTTGAAATGAAGTCCGTGCTTTGCTTCAAAAGGTGATCAGCATTCACGCTTTGAAGAGTCAGCGCACAGTTTTTGCACGCGTTTTCGTGCACGCGCGCATGTCCCATTGAGCACAAGGATAAAAGTCAACTTTTGGCTATTGACATGCTGTGCTGGACATTCCCTGAGCTGATTGCTGAACAAACAACCCCACAAACTATTTTATATTCACAGATAATAACATTATGAGTCTTATAGGATTGTCCATCAGAGGTCCTCATCAGTAGCCCTTTGAATTTACCATTTCACTTCCTATCTATTGATAGACATGCGGCAGAGGCTTTAGTGCTTTTAGGGCTGAGTTTAACACTCCTGAAGCCCCACAGCAGAGTGCTGGTTAGAGACTGTAAGATCTGGTAAAATGATTTTGCATGAGGAGCACAAAGACATCATTGATTCTTTAAACGGAGCTGCAAAGCTCTTTGTTGTTCTGGCTGTGGCTGCATTATGAAAAAAAGACATACTGTAGCAGCAGATGTCCCATTGATGACCTGGAGTCTGCTGTGATTGCATCTAGACTTCATTTTATTACTCTGGAATTGATGGTTTTCATAATTTATGAACTTAGTCAGCTTTTAACAAAATAACTAACTTACAACAAGGGTTCAAATTCTTATGTTCAGATTGTATAGAACCCAAGTCAGGTGTTTCTCTTGTGGAAAAGAAAAAATCATCTTTAAGCACATACACTTTGCCTTCTGTAGCAGCTCTTCGCTTGGTGGGAATCTGTTCCAAGGACAGTGATTCTGGGGCAAATGTGATAACAGAATAAGCTTCAGGAAGAGCCGTGCTTAAACTGGTTAGAAACATTTCAGCAGGAAATGACTACAGACAAGTTTGTCATGCAGAACAGCTTTGGGCTAATCTCTAATTTTGAGTCATTCGTTTTTAGTAGGAAATGTCACATACGTGTTTTGCACTTGGCACGAGCAGAGAGGAAAAACAGGAAAAGTAAAATAGAAACCACCTGGTTTTCAATATGCTCTCGAATTTGAAGTCACATCACTTTTCGCACAGGATCAGCCCTGACACACTCTTGACTGCGTGCTGCCACTCTGTGCACTGAAAAGGCTGCAGAAATCTTGTGAAATGCATTTGTAGTTCCTGTGTAATTCTTTGTGTAGAGCAATACGTCAGATGTACTTATAATATTAATTCTGTGTGTGCAGCAGAAAGAGCATAGTTTGCTGAAAACAGTTATAATGGGCCGATATCAGCAAGTGACTTAGTCAGCATACCCACGATAGTCTAGGGATGCAGACAGGATTTTTGAGAATATTGTACATGGATTCAGGAAATCAGACAAGCAGATTTTTGAATCGTAAACTATTATAATGTATGAAGGGTGTTTTTGTTATTGAGCAACTTTTTTCAAGCACAGAGAAATGTAGTTGGCTTATTATTGCTTATATTTCCCTGAGTCAACATTACCGGTTGCCAAATTTCCATGTGCAATCAAATATAAACCACAGCTTTCACCCTCTCTGGTGCCAAAACATTAGGCATAGAAAAAAATGTACATCTGGCGTGTTGTCAAGTTAAAGCTGACAGGTTATTAAGTGAAAAATATGTTTCTGGTAATAGATGTGACTTTTATATTAATAACCACTGTTTACTTTTACAGGCCAAAATCCTTCTCATCTGGAAGTTTATTATGAAGAAGTGAATTTTTTAAATCCTTTCTTTAAAATCCAAAATGAACATTCAAAGAGCAACATTGTTTCTATGTTGGACAATTTTGTATGTGGACATGTGTCTAAGCCAGAGAGATTGCACAGGCGTGGACTGTCCTGTTCTGCAGAACTGCATCAGCAATGTTTTAGAAGAAGGTGCCTGCTGTCCTAAATGTATACAACACGGCTGCACCTGTGAGGGGTACCAGTACTACGACTGCGTGCAAGCAGGCTTCGGGAATGGGAAAGTCCCTGAGGGGAAATCTTACTTTGTGGATTTCGGAAGTACCGAGTGTTCCTGTCCTCAGGGAGGAGGGAAGATAAGCTGTCATTTTATTCCATGCCCTGAAATCCCCCCTAACTGCATTGACATTTTACAACCTGCAGATGGATGTCCGCAGTGTGGTCGGACTGGTTGTACCCATGGCAACAAGAAGTATGAAGCAGGACACTCCTTTCAGATAGATCATTGCCAAGTTTGCCACTGTCCAGATGAAGGTGGAAGGTTAATGTGCTCACCCATCCCTGGTTGTGACCTGCGTAGTGTTAACAAGCCTGTGAGGGTATCAACTACTGAGAACAACAAACCTTTGAGAGACTTTAGAAGCAGTCATGACAGCCGGCAAACAAGCCTTGCAGAACCATTTTCCAAGCTGGTGCACAAAAACACTCTACCACTGTACAAGGAGGACCCACCCAGTTTTGGCACAGAGGATTATGACTATACTCTGGCAGAACCGACATCTTCCACTATCCAAAATCTGGCCCAACCACTGGAATCTACTACAATACCACCAGCTTACCCAGAGTCAAGTTCCACTAGCCTCAGCTCTCATGATGAAAGGAGACATGAGCTGCAAGAAAAAACCCCAAATCCACAAAGGAGCACTGAGGACGAAGGCACTCATAACTTGGATCTAACCGCAACAGGGGGTGAAAACAAAACATCATCACCAACAACAACTACAAGCACAGAGATAGTGACCACCGAGCACCACAGGCCAGAACAGGAAACTGGAGGAAGACCCGTGAAACATGGCAGTCACAGAAACACAGCGGGGCAGGAGACTTTAAAAGACACAGCACACACTGCCCGTACCAACGGCCGACACTTTGGCCAGCACAAACAGAGTCAGGGTAGCTTTACCGGAAATCAGGGCAACTCCCGTTCTGTCTATCATAAGGGACATGAACAAGTAGGGGAGGATGGGACTGGTAAAGAGGAACAACGATCATACCCTACAGTCCAGTTCAGTGCCACTAGAAGATCTCCAGTCAGGATGAGAGAGGAAGGCGAGGAGCTTCAAAGACAACCTCAAACCCTCAACAGTTACCAGACTCGGGATGCTGAGGGCTACGCAGAAAGTAAGTTAACATATAATTGACAGTTTTAAGTAATCCCAATTTTTTAAAAATGAAAGCATCCTTGAATATCTGAATGTTCAGTGAAGTTACTGAATTTAAAACAAATCGGAAACATAAAATGTTGATGCATTCACGACCTGCTTCAAACTAAATGGCGCTGTGATGATGTACCGATGTCCTCTTTTAGAGGAAATCTCCCTTTCCTTCTTTAACATCCTCTCTTTTCAAGAGGAATTCATAATCACTCTATTTTAGCTGGCAGGAATCCAGGAAAAACAATTGTCTGTGGAAAGACTGTTCTCCCAAGATAGCATTTATCTACCTTACTCAGGGAAAATGACTCTATCTATGATGTATTTATTTTCATGCATTCACATTAAGAGAATACTCCTTTTATTTCTCTAGAGGTTTCTAAACAGCAACAAATAGGAAGCCAGGCACTATTTTTTGTTTGTTTTTTTACATTAAAATGCTTCTAATGAGCCTGTCTCTGATTTCCTTGCTTTGCTCCAGTGAGATCACACCTCGTGTCCAAATCCTTCATGCAATTATTAGCATATCCTCTAACAGAACAGTTCCTATTCGGCGCATATAATGCTGGTCAAACTACTGGATAGAAAGCAGATGATGAAGTGATTACAAGTCTCTCTAAGACAAGTTACACTGCGCAAGAAATATGTGGTTAGTTTACATAAATGCAATAAATCAAAAAGGTCAGGGCTGTAATGTTTATTTCAGAAATACAATTTTATTATCCCAAATTTATGTTGCTTCAGGTTCAGTGAAGAATTTTAGTTGAAGGAAGCTTTATAGCTTTAAGGCATAGGGGGGCTCACTATATTATATGAATTCTATATGAGATGAGTGAACTAATAATAACTAATACTAATAATAAATGGATAAAATGGGAGAGACTTTTGTCCAGCAATCTGCTGTCTAAAGGTGTGTGTAGTTACCCTGCTTTGCAGCTCTATGATTTGTTGCTGAGACCTGTCGGGACCTTTTTTCCTTTCAACACCTGGCCCCTACAGGTATGTACAGTATATGTAGAATGCATCTGTGCGTTGTTTCTGTTTGAGTGCACTTCAAGAAGTACCTGTGAAGCCCACATACACAGAGGTTACTTTATTGTACCCACAGGTTTGCCGGAGGCAAGTCATCGATCCTTACATAGACATTTTTCAGACTCTACAGACACAAATAAACATTATGCAACACAGCTGGAAGTCTTAGCAGGGATGGTTTTTCTCTGGCGATAAGGAGCTTGAACTAATTGGTCTGAATACTCAGTTTGCACGATGAAATGACAATAACTGGACTGGGCTAAAGGAAGATGTCCAGTTTGGTTAGAGTTTAAGCACAAACAGGAAACGAAACAGCTGATAAGGGTCCTGACTGATGCCTTATTATCAGTGCAGTTATCTGAAGATGCAAAAGTTATTTAGACAAGAAAACAGAAAGCATAAATAACAAGCACATGTCCATTTTTCACTAAACATAAACAGGTTTCCTTTGCTGTGGCTCGAGATAAATGTTTTATGTTATTGCTCAGTAACTCTCTAACTCTTGCTCATTTGCCTTTACTTCTTTCCAGACAGGTCCAGAATGTGCTCAGAAGGAGGGTGGGATTGTTTAGACTTTTCAACCTGGTATAGGATTTCTTGAGGGTTGTACCTGTGTGTAGCATAATACCCCTGTGATGAATGAGCCCACTGTTATGGTTTGATTGCCAGGCGCTACTCCTGCTCCCTCGTGAGTCAGTGTGATTACCCATCTCTCACGAGGATGCTGGTTTCCCAGTAATCTCCCCAGCAATCACTTCATCTGAAGCGCACCTCTGCACAAATTTACTCTCGCCAACTTTCCCTTCTGCCTTACCAAATGCCAACAACAAAACTAAACTAAACTAGAACAATGTGGATAAAACACAAGTGAAAAGGATGGCAAATATCTGAGGTGAGTCGAAATAAAGCGGAGAAGAGCTTGTTTTTCGTCAACAAAACTGTCACAACATGTTGCATGTGGGCGTGGGAAGGCAGATGTATAATTTTCCTTGGGATAAAAGGAGGGTGAAATCCAGATTTGGCCATGTGAGAGTTCATTCCTACTGCTGTAAAGATCAGTTTGAAGAAGATAATTAATCTAGAATGCCTTTCAGTCCATTTAATTTGGGCTTATCTCCCATGCTCAACATGCGCTTACTAAAAAACCGCCTCCGCCTCATGTCACCCATGCTTATAAATATATTTTTTTTTTTTAAAAATCCAGATGCTGCAAACAACTCATAAACCTCACCCGCAGCATAAGTAAAGGGACACTGGTGATAAATTGTAGAAGAATAGCAGGTCTGTATCTTGCACCCATTTGCAGTTCTGCCACAAACATGTAAGCATATAAATAAAGACACGACATCATTCACAGTTTCACCTCCAAATATACATGCAGCCTTATACACAAAATATTTTGTTTATACTTCAGTGATATAATGAGTCTAATGCAAAAAAAAACCTTATTTCTAATGGGACTTCTAGAACTTGATAACCATAGATTAGGTGTGACTTGTACCTGTGCTTGTGAACATAACTTGGAATGTATAAGGGTTCATGAAGCAGGGGGAAATAAGTTTAAATTACAAGACTGTGGAAAATAATTTAATAGAGGTGTGCTGTGGAGTGTACTCTCATCAAAAGAAAAAAAAGTCTCTGATGCAGATGTTGTATATAACTCAAAATTCATAAAATTGTGTGGGCTGTGATGATGGGTGGTAACATTAGGAAACATTAGGAAGCCATAATTCAAAGTAATTCAATGCACCAAATAGTGACAGGCCTTGGAAAGAGTGTAGTAGTGTTTCACTCAGATTATTTTACCACAAGGAGGTGTAATTGGATTGGGATTTGTTGTACAAAACTATCAAACGATGCGACAAACCTTCAGGGCTTCCATGACTGAAAAAAGTCGGTGAGCCAATAATCCCATGCTTATTGGCTCACGATCTCCTGGGAAATTAAGGCCAAAGTGGTCAATAATTGAAACCTGAAATGTCTGTTTTGGAAATGAAATCATAGCATGCGAGTCATCCCTGTTATGTCACAGCCAGCTGTTCTTGGACAGCCTTCATGTGTTTCAAAAGACATGATATCTCTGCAAGTACTCATGTAGAAGTGGGGAAGAACATTGTGTCACCTCCTTGGTGCTTAACTCCAGTTCACACACACACACACACACGCACACACGCACACACACACATCTTCATGCTTTGAAGCTTTCAGCATAAATCATCCGGCCTCGAGAGTTTGTATGTTGGGGACCTTTGGCTTGTGCTGTTTTTCCTCAGTGCTGATCTTGATCTCTTCAGCCCACCTGTCCAAGTCCACAAAAGAAGAGACACACGAGCCTTGATTTGTGGCAGTGCGCTGCTTTATGACACCTCGAGACATGTTGAGAGTTGCCCGTTTTGGTTGTTATTCCAGCTTCATATTTTCTGAGGGGGTGATGTCACCAGTTCTGGATTGGGACAAAAGTGAAGCATCTGGTGTTAATGGACAGATATAATGACAGGGCTGGAACAGAGCGCCACCTTTCAAGTGGATCTTGAATTGCTGTCGTGGAAGCACAATCATTAGCTTTGTTAATTATTGCACAGCTGAATGGAAAATGCTGCTACACCGGCTTAATTATAATGACTGTCAGAGAGAAAGGAAAAGACTTGGTTAGACTAGATACAGTATGGCTTGGCTGAAATAGTTTATCATTGTTTTTGTCCCTGGTAACTATTTTCATGAAACATAATCATCCCCAGAAGCAAAATACCTTTGAAACAGCAACATGAGCTGTATGTATACATCCCACATTTTGATTTGACATGTGGAATTTGTGTTTGTTCCCGACAAGTGAAGTGTTTCCACTTGGAGAAAATGAATAGGAGGCATAAGGACAGAGTGAATGATTACATTCTCTGTCTTTTAATATACTTTCACACAGGTTCAAAAGGACTTGTTTGCCTGCACGGGGTAGATACAGACACTGTAGTTGAGTATCAAAGAGGCATCATACCTTTCAAGGTTTAGATTTCCTCATTTCTAAACCCTTAAATTATGCACACTGCAGCATTCACTCACTCTGCTGTGAGTAATTGCCTTGGCCTTATTATACAGGCAGGTCAGAGAGAAATATTTCAACAAAAATAAGTGACTGTGGAAGTCAAAATGCTAAAATTGCTCCAGACGTGCTCGATTTCTCTCCCGAGCGTCATCTCTGAAAAAGATTTGTGCTCGGTCTTTCCTCTTTATGACCTCTGCCCTTATTTAAAGTTTATTTTCCAAACAACCAGGCTGTGAGAAACCAATTAAAGCTTTCCGAGAGTTATTTTCATAGTTTTTTGCCATGCTCCAGCGTCTTCCACTTTGATCGAGACTTAACGGAATTGTCTCCAAAACCATCGAATGGATTGCTATTTAACCGAGTACAGACATTAACGATTCCCACAAGACTGAAGCCTAACTTTCAGGAACAATGATGTGTTAAATATCTCCTCAACTGTTGAATTGATTGGCTAACAGCCTTATTTTGGCTTAATGTGTGTAAAATTGAATAATTAAATAAATGTAATTTGTGGAATTAGGGCTTTGATTTAATTGGATGAGTAAAAAAGCAAAGCATGACTGCTGCCTTTAAGTTAGGTTAGGTTTTTCTGATTTTTGTGATCCTGCAAGGTGTGACTGGCTAAGAGGACATAACTGTCATGAGTTTTGTCTTGTACAGTAGTGCAGGGGCCACAAATCAGCACAGGAATGCACTGCTCTGTTATTCAGGAAACACATATACACTTTTTTTCCCCCTGTAAACTGGATCATGTGTTTTTGCTCTGTCCACTCCCAGTTTGAAATGAAGTGCTAATGTGTTACCCTTTCACTCAGATCCAGCTGTCATTAACTAGGATTTCAGGAAAAAAAAAGGGCAATTTTATTTTGAAGGTAATTTTATAAAGTCTTGGGTTTCATACTTTTCCTTGCCAGTTAAAGTGAGAGAAGAGTAGAGGAGTCTGAATAGAAAAAAAAGGGCACACACACACACACACACACACACACACACACACACACACCGCAATTGCTATTCTCAGCGTGTCGTCCCCAAATCCAGCAAACTCTGTCCCGCAGGAGATGCGATCTGATTGTATTTCAGATATCAATAAACCACATTTTTACAGCATCTCACTTGATGGGTTTTCTTAGATAAAAATGACGTACAATTTGAATCCAGTGATATGCATGTTGTAAACCTTTTTTTATGTGTTCTGAACACCTTGCACATTGAGCAGGATAAATCTGGATTTTGGTGTTTGTGTTTTATTGCAGTGTCTGCCAAGGAGCTGCTGAAGACCTGCTGTGAGACAGGGGTGAAATGGGCTTCAGCTAATGGTCACTGTAACAACACTGAACCACCTGCAGATGATGTGCATTTTGTGTGCTTGTAAGAGCATTATTAAATAACATCCATCTATTATCAAAAGAGCATATTTTTCATGTTAAAAGGCACAAAAGGCATAATGATAAAGTAATTCTCACATTTTGTTACAGCGAGGCGTTTTCTCGCATGATTTAATCCCATTTTTAGTTCACTTTTCTTTAGAAATGCTGAATGAGCCTCAGTGTTTTGACTGCTAAATTATTAAGATTTCCATTTCAATTCCTCTCTCTAATAGAATTCATAAAAACCTAAAAGTCCATTCAGGTCTGTGGCAACAGGCTTGGGAAGAATTGTTGTCGCTGGAAGGCCACAGTTGCAGTCCAAACACTCCTGCAGTCATTTCTCACGTGTGCTTTTCCCTGTCAGGACTGCCCAACAACAGTGCTGCCTCGGCTCCCTGAGAGAAACTCGCTGCTTGGCTGGAATGAGTGCAGCCAGAGCAGGAAATATGTGTGGAGAGGATGCCAGCAATAAATGTGGGATTGATTCTTACAAGGCAAGTATATGTGACCAGGTAACCTTGGGAAAAGGGTAAACACAGTTCTCTGGACTCAGAGAAGAACTTTGATATTTTAAATTTCAAATAAGGCCAAATTAATACAGTCTGCTGTTTTTTATTGTAGATGTCCTCTGAGGTTTATTGCTGTTGTGCCAAATCCCTGTTATTTAATCATCCTATTTAATGTATTAACACTGATTTAGGGCCTGTCACGACTAAAGATTTCCACAGTCTTGCAGACTTTACTATCTTCAAAGCAGACCTCAGCTATTGGGCATTTCAGTTGTGTGGAAAACTGTGTTAACATGGAGTGATAATTAAAGTGGTAAACGAGCAGCAGTGCAGTAAGGACATTGAGGCAATCAGTGACGGTCCATTTATGATGAATGCATAAGTATTATATGTCCAGATACCCAAAGTAGCTCATTTGCTACCTGACCTGTTGAAGGAAATCAACCCATCTGTTCAGAGGCGCTTGAGCAGCGTGAGGCCATTATTGGCTCTGTGGTGCTGTACAGGTGTTAAATATTGGCTTTCACCACCTTTCCGAGGAACTCCTGTAGATTTTAGTAATATTATTCCATCTACAACCACGCTCTATCACAGCAATCATTACTTCAGTTTTATGTTTCCCTATACTCCTGGGCACTCTAGCTCTCGCTGAGAGCCAGAGGGAAAACGAGTAAGAGGCCACACACAGGGGAAGATTTGCCCCAAATTCAGACTTGGACCTACTACAGATCAATTCAACAAGATGAAAAGCTTGCAGCTCGGTGAATTTCTTTGCACAGCAGTACTTTTGGCTAAATGCTAACAGGCGTCTGCTAATATGCTCACAATAACAATCGTCAATTTAGAAATAAGCGCTTAACACAAAGGCATCTGAGGATGAGGGAATTTCATTCATTTTGTGGGTGGAAGAACACTAGCTGACTTGAGGATAGCACAAGAGAAAAGTTAAGGGAAATTCATCCGGAGGCGAACAAATCTGTGTATGAAATTTCAGGATAATTAATCCACTAGTTCTCTGAAACCATATCCATAAATGGCAACTTCTCGGTGCAGCTAGAGGAAAGGTCAGATGATCAGTATACACTTACTGGCCATTTTATTAGATACACCTTACTAGTACCAGGTGGGACCCCCTTGTGACTTCAGAAACACCTTAATCCTTTGTAGCTTAGATTCAAGAAGTTGCTGAAAATGTTTGCTCCATATGGCAACATCACACACTGGCTTGGATTGAGATCTGGTGACTGTGAAGGCCAATTTGAGTACAGCGAACTCATTCTTATGTTCAATAAAAGAGTTTGAGATGATTTTTAGCTTCCTGACACGTCGCATCATCCTGCTGGATGCAGCCATCAGCAGATGGGTACACTGTGGTCACAAATGAATGGACGTGGTCAGTAACAATACTTGGGGTACGCTGTGGTGTTTAAACGATGCTCAGTTCGTTACACCATAGCCAGCCTGAACCGTTGCTACAGGACAGGATCGATCCAGTTTTTTCCATTTTATTTATGTCAAATTCTGGCCCTACCATCCAAATGCTTCACCAGAAATTGTGACTCATCAGTCCAGGTGCCATTTTTCCATTTGTCCAAATTTAACATTGCATTTTTGCATAGAGAACAGCTTCTCACTGGATAGATTCTCTTTTTCTGATGATTCTCTGTAAACCCTAGAGATGGTTATGTGGAAAAATCCCAGTAGATTATCTGTTTCTGAAATAGTCAGACCAGCCTGTCTGGAACCATCAACCATGCCATATTCAAATTCACTTAAAACCCTGGTCTTCCTCATTTTGATGTTCACTTTGAATTTCAGCAGGTTGTCTTATGTCCAGTTGCTGTCATGTGATCAGCTGATTAGATATTTGTGTTAACAAGCACTTGAACAGATACCTAATGAAATGTGTCTTCATCCTCTGCAAACTATTCCTCAAGTGTCTGTGCAAAAAATTAATCCACAAAGTACAGTCCAAATCTTGAGATATTTTACTATACCTTAGTGCTATGGCACTATGAAGAGTCAGGGGAAATCTGTCGGATTCATTTTATGGGCACCATGCATGCCCACCACGTTTCTGGAAATCAATCCCATTTCAAACATTTGCCTAAAAAAACAGTTTACAGTGTCAGTAGAGGAGACATCAGGGTCTCGTTAAAAGCACAAAGCAATATCCTCAGGGATCATGTTCTCCAGTTAAAAAAAAAAGTAATTTCACTGTTTGGTGGTTCAATCGATCTACCAGTTGAAAGATTAAAACTGCCACCATTAGACCCACATTGCCAGGAGAACAAATCATGCATATGGGATGGACCAGAGTATGTTTTGTTTTTTTGTAAAATGGGTTGGACTCATTACCGTGGCTGCTTTCAAAACGTACATAATCCATAACTTCATGTTGGAAGGCTGTTTGTGTGAACTGCAGGATTGCTGCAGCTGCTGCTCCATTGGGCTACAGTTCCGCAGTGAGGGGCACCGCTGCGAAGCCCACCAGTATATGGGTTTCCACTGCAGACACAGCTTTTTAACCTGCTGCGAAGGGGAGGAGGGGAGGACTCTGAGTCAAGATGGTCGGCACACTATCAGAGAGAGGCCTCCTTTGAATGTTACTCCACCACCAAAGAAAGGTATCCTGAACAAATATTGACATGCATGAATACACAATATGAAAGGCATGTTTCAGGTTGAAAGAAGGAGTATTGATGGGAAAGAGGCATTGCCTGGTACCAACCTTTTTACCAACCTTGGGGGGAAACAATGGTACACAGTGTTGAAGAATACATGTATAATAGCCAAATGTAATTCTAAGAGATCTATTGTTTGCCTGCCTGCATGGCACAGTGCAGTTGTCTTGCACTGATTTGAACAAATATTGTATCCATTGCATGGCTAAATATGCCACAGAATTAGAAATGCAGCACAAATGTGGTGCATTATGTTTATCTTGTTATTCTGCATGTGGATTTTCACAAGTGCCCACCTTAGAAATTTGTGATGGCAGCTGATCCACTGCAGACAGCCCTGTAAAAATAAACATTACACTAAAAAATATGAAGAAATAATAAATCAACCTTTTTATTGTTTCCTTGTCGAAAAAAAGCTACCTTCCATATAAATATTGTAGTTAATTAATGGGTTTTATCCTTTGTGGTATGTCATGGCTTGTGAGAATACCCCTACTCTCTCTTTGCCCTGTAGTATTGGACAGCCTGTATCCTAGAGAGGCCTTCTCCATTGGTCAAGTGCAGGATGGGGAGAATGCGGTGGAGAATCCTGTTGGGGTGGAGGATATGGATGAGTGCCTGATATATGCGGGCAGCATCTGCCAACACATCTGTGTTAACACAATAGGTTCTTTCCAGTGTGAGTGCGACCCTGGGTATGTGCTGCAAGAGGACGGTTTCTCTTGTGCACAAGGTAAGTAAAGATCACCAATCTTCTTCTGTCACACAAAATACCACCAGACCTTTCTAGTGATAGCAACACACAGGGAAAAAAGGCTTTCTCTGCCATTTACTTTTTTAAGGCAATGATTTAAAGTCTGCATGCATCCCAGAGAGACCTCATTTAGCTACACATTCACTGTGTATTATTTTTCCTGCCCTATTGCGTTCCTTCCTGTCTGCAAGGCCTGATAGTGCCTAATAATAATTATTCTATTCATACAACATCCCTTTCCTGACTGACAGCAATGGCCAGCTGGTCACATCTCTGCTGTCGTCAGAAGGGTTTTAGCTGAAGAGAAAGCATGTTTGCTTTTTTCAAGTCACGAGTGAAGATCTGCTCAGATCCGCAGATCAGGAGTATTTTTAGAGAAGACGCCACAGACTAATCAACAGTGGCTTTTACCAACACAAGCCTGTCTCAACAGGATACTAATGTCAGAGCTCTCAGTAAATTACAGTGAGCAATGGGCCTCACTAATAAAACCAAATGTTTGTCTGCAGGCAATGTTTTTTCCTGTCTCACCTCCATTGCTATTACAACTTTCATCCGTAGCCACTAGTCTCATATCATCTGAAAATGCAGGTATTGAACAAGATCTAAGTCTCGGAGACCTTTGTAGGTGGCGAGGCGGAATTTGTGATTACAGAGTAATTCATCGCTTCTGTCTTGACATTATTCATGTTTGTGCAGAGACGGTGGATGAGGAGAACAGACTGCAGGAGGTTGCCAGAGCAGCAGCAGCGGAACCCACCTCTCCACTTCCGCCTCCCTCCAAGTCTTCTGTCCTACTCGACCCCTGTGAAGGTTAGAAATGCAGTGCTTGATAAATGTAGAGAGAGCTGCAGATCTGGCGGCTCACACTGAGCGCTTTCATTCACCCTTATGTATTCATCGGAGTCTGGATCATGCACCTTAATGCAGCTGAATATTTTCCATCACATGTGATTGTGCTGCAAATGTCAAACACAAGTGGCATTTTGGAGCTAGTAACTCATTCTTCACATCATCACGTGTGCCGTGTCACATTTTGTTGCTCTTGTTTGGTTTCCATGATACCAGGGTGGAGGTCCACCACACTGTGAGCCAATAGTATGAAATTCAATATGACCAGGTTAGGAATCAACCTGGAAACCTGGACGAAAATAAGCAAGCAGCATTACAGTAAATAGAGTATTTTTTTCCTCTAACACAAGCCCTCCTCTGTTTCTGCTGAAACAGTGCTGTGTGATAATGCAGTACATTTGATTTGACCCGACTGCACGGCCTTATTTTCAGGAAACAGCATCTGCGAGCAACAGTGCACTCCAGTGGGCGGAGAGCCACACTGCTCCTGTTTGCCAGGATTCGCCTTGAGAGCCGACGGACGCTCGTGTGAAGGTAAGGAGGTTAAAAAAAATGTAGCAATAAAGCATTTGCAGAAGTGCAAGTGGCTTGCATTTTCAGTGCTCATTTCACTTTTTCTTCTTCAGCTCAAAGAAATTTGGTTCTAGTTGAGAAGTTTCTTGGCAAGACTGATCTGCCACTGTTTGCCTCTTTCCCTCATCAGCACCTCTAGATTTGCAGAGGAGACACAGCCTTAATCCCTTTCACTTTCAGCCACCAACTGGAAAGAAAAAAAAGCATAAGTGGGGGAAGTTTTGATCTTCCAGAGGGATTATCCCAACTATCCATGCATTATCACAATATAGCTTACCAACTGCATACCACACCTCTTATTTACTGTCAGAATGGACTTTTTATCCTTTTTATCCCGAGTCTGATCAGCTACTGCTCTGTGTGCATATAAGCTCTCTCCCTGGAGACCTATCATTAAGCCTTAACCACTGGTCTGTTCTCTACTTAGCAGCAGCAAACTGTGACAGCAGCTCGCTGTGGCAACAAATTTCTCATTGTGGGGATTTTATACCCAGTGGCCTTATTCCTGATCTTTCTCTCGGAGGAGGGTCTGACCTGCCTCTTTAGTCTGCGTCAGACTGCTGATTGTCAGACAGCAGACAAAGATGTTTTTTCTTCTTCCTACATCTCATCTGGCTTCTCTAAATCTGTGCGTCTTCTTCTGTGCACTTCTCATTGTTTATTCTCTTTCTTCGCACTCACGCATTTGTCCCGATTCTTTTCTTTTCAACATCCAGACATAAATGAGTGTTTGTCTGCACACGCCTGCCAGTTGAATGAGCGCTGCGTGAATACTGCAGGGAGCTTTGCCTGTCAGAGACTGATCACCTGTCCCCCTGGATACCAGATCAACAATGACATTTGTGAAGGTACACCACACCTTATCAGCATTAACCAGCATCAACAAATTCACCCTACACCCACAGTGACTATGCTGTAAGTACCAAGAAGGGACTATGTGTACTGCTGTATTACTACAATGTAAGGAAAGTGCATTGTTCCAGCACAATCACCTTTAGTAGCCTTGGGACCATTGAAAAGGTCACGCAGTAATTGTGAAATTTTACATGTAAGCACACAGTTGGGACGGAAAAACACCCCTCACGCCCTACAAAAAGACAAAGAAAAACACAAAACAAAATATTATGCTACTTTTTCTATAGTATTTCTTGCTGTTAAATAGATGAAGAGCTGCCAGGCTCTTTGTGGGTGGTGCACAACTTTGGGACGAAATAGTAAACCTCCCTATGCGTCTCATTATTTCCATGCACCATAAATTGGGCCTGTGCAGAGGTCTCATTCATAAAGCACCAGCAGTGTTCAGGAAGAAGGGCCTCCAAGAACAGTTTTAGAGCTATTTGAAACTGCAGATGGCCTTTCTGTGGGCTCGAGCAAGGAGACACAACTAATCCGCATTCCTTGTGAATGTAAAGGAGCTACAATCGGGCAAAGCGAGCATTTACGGAGAAATTATGTTTAACTGGCAATCTCCAAACAGCTCATTGGCTCTGAACTACCAACATTATCCAAAGCATGTTGGGAACAATATTAATGATACTCTGTCAAATCCACACACCACTTTATAAAAAAAATAAATCATGCAATGCCAGCTGTCTTACCCAAGATAGTGAAATGCAACAACATCTTTGTGGTGTGCTATTTATTCCAACCTAATGTCTTAACATGATACTTTAAAGGAAAACCTAGTTTGCTTCCTCTCACAAATGCAGCAGCCACCACTCAAAAAGAAACAAATGTTTACCTCCCTCATCTGGAAACTCAGTGACTCAGTTAAGACCAGAAAATTAACTGAGCAATGTTGCATCAGTACTGCTCGCTGTCTTGCCATTGATTCTGAAAATCTTGGCTTATGATGAGCAAATAAAGACTTTTCCCATTATGAAATACGATGCAGTTTCAGATTGAGCATTTGTACTTACAAACAGAAACAGCTAGCAGCAAATGCAGCATGATTTTCTGGAATGCAAATTTGCCAGTATTTTAATAGTAAGGAGATTATAAACAGCTCACCCAGGGTGCCACTGGAAAAATTTAATTTCTTGTTTGCACCACCCAAAGCAGGATGGGAGAGAATAAAGCTAGAAAATATTAACAATAATTTGTCAAAATAACTTCTTTTTTTTATGTTTTACCCCTGAACACGATTGCATTGCCCAACTCTACAGTATGTAGCAGGAGAGTATTTAATTTAACTGTATGTCTGTTAAAAAAATTGAAAAAGGGAGAAAACTGACTGGTTAAATCCTCTCGCGCTGCAGCATGTGGAGTCTTTGACCTTTCAAGGTTCCTTGATCCCTTTCACTTCACTGCGAGAGAAATCACTACCAGTCTCTCACACATTTATCCTGCTTCCTGCTTTTTCTCTGTCTTTCCGTTGGTGTCAGGCTCACTCAGCTTCTTGCTGACTCTGCCAAGTTTGTGTCAGCAGCGAGATGCTCAATCACTATCTGCTGTTTAGAGATCTACCCTATGTCTGCAGGGCTGCCAGTGCTGGTTTAGTACTGAAATCCTGCAAACCTGCTTGAAAATACAAGCCATCTATGATTTTATTTTCATAGATTTTCATTTTCATGCACAGTCATACACAAACACATGAACATTTTGTGATATTTGAGCCTGTGATTTCCCTCCAGCTTTGGTTCAGACTGTGGCAGCAGATGTGAAAGGCTGATTGTCAGCAGGTAAATCTTTGAGTAGACAGGTGTTAGGGGACTCTCGGGGAATATATTGCAGTGTTCACTCACGCAATGCACAGGAGACTGGTGCTGGTTTGGCTAGATGTACTAATCAGGCTAATATTGCACCAAGGCTCTATTGTTTGTAACAGATTTCTTTAGAATAGATATGATTTCTAAGTAGTAATATACATTTTTAGCTTTGACTTAAAGAGCTTTTGATCAATGAACAGCAGCAAAAGGGAAACACTTAATCTGCTATTTAACCACAGTGCCATCCAGTGGTAAAGAAATGCAATTACATCGATGTTTATACATTCTTTGAAATTAATCATTTCTTCCTCGTTAAATCGTCTCTTTTCCCACAGACATCAATGAGTGTGTGCAGAGGAGCCATAACTGTGGGACTGGCTTTGAGTGTGTGAACACAGAGGGCTCGTTCAGATGCAGCCCCAAACTTAACTGTCCTGTGGGCTTTAACCACAACGCACAGGGCAGTTGTGTAGGTAAGAGAAAGCAATAAATGTCTTTGCTGGGCCTGGAACCCTCAGTTAACTCTGTTCTGTCTGTTACAGGTGTGACAGAAAAAAATTTAACTCATTAACTCATCAACAGTGAGAAAAACAATACATGGATGAGTAAAATATAAGAAAAAGAGGAAAATCTGCCACATTTGTCCAACTTCAAAATGGTCGATAGTGCTGCAGATTTTAATCACAGATTTTCTGCATGCTTTTAATTTATTTAATTTTTTCCCATTTGTCTCTAAATGAGCTTACTCTTTACTTCAGATTAGCTACAAAGACCTTGTTCTCAACATTCTACATGTAAATTCGTCTTTTTTATTCATTCCTTTTCATTTCATTAGGCATTAGTAATAATAAGATGAATAATACAAAAGTCAGGCAGGTGATCAAAGAGAAGGCGGCCAAAAAGCTGAGGAACAAATTAGGGCAAAATCCAAATTGTGACAATAAGAAACTAAATCCAAAAACACAGGAACACGGAGGAAAGACCAGCCAGGGAATGCTGGGAACATAGATGGCCTGACAAAAGATAAGGAGACGGGGAGGACCATAAATACTTATACTGAGAACTTATCAAAAACAGATAAAACTAATGAGTGTTGGGCAGACGGTCAAAAAGGAGGGAAACAAAGGGCACAAAGCGGCAACAGACACATAGAGAGAAGTCATTCCTAAAATAATACAGGCAGGCAGACACAGACAGAGAAGTACAGGAGACACAGCGAACAGGCAAAATGCATGAAAGAGGTACCAAAGAAAAACTAAAGAAATGGCAAAGCATAACAATTTTTGCCTTGTTTGTTTTGGGTTTAAAAAAAAAAAAGATTTCTTATCTTGTTCCCAAACAAATGAGTGAGTCCGGGCAGATGCACGAAAATAAATTTCCCCACAGGTGAATCATAGTGTGGGAAGATGCACGGTTGTACGCCATGCAGGTGAATCAGCAGGGCTGCAGTGACAGAGGGGTTAAATGCCACACAGACATGAGATCAGAGACGTTGCTGTTAGGGGTTGCGGGGGGTGGGGGGGGGGGGGGTGGATAAAAGCCAATCCTCTGTCCTCCTCCAGTACAAAAACTGATGCTGTGGAATTAGCCCCCAGGGGCAGGAACTGAGGCATGTCGAGGCAGAAGATGTCACTATAAAAGGAGTGTGAAAAGAAATGCTCTGAGAAATGAGAAAATGGAGAAAATGTCTGACACACACGCACACACACACAAAAACAGTTATCCAGGGGATTGCGACTGTGTGATGTGTGGTTGCTTTGATACAGTGTTCCTAAAGACTCAGGACCCTTGTCTTTGTGCCTTGGACTTTCCTCTCCTCCTACTGTACCTTTCTTAAAACATATCTTCCTCCTCCTTACGGTTTCCTCAATACCAGACGTTGACGAGTGCGGTACTTTGACCCAGCCATGCAGTCCAGGATTTAACTGCATCAACACAGTGGGATCCTACATTTGCAACAGAAAGATAATGTGTAGCCGTGGCTATCATGCTAGTCCTGATGGCTCCAGATGTGTTGGTAAGATCCATTTTGAAACGTGTAGTAACCACACAAGCTTACTCCAGTACATACAGACTTAAAGTCAAAGTCAACAGAATATTGTCTTTTTTAAAAACAAACAGCAAGCTAATGATGACAAATTTTTATGCTGGATGCTATTTTAGAGTATAATTTATGCCTTTTTACCTACTTTTTATAATTTGGGTGTCTCTTTTAGATGTGGATGAATGTCAGAGCAGCCTGCATCGATGTGGAGAGGGCCAGCTGTGCCACAATTTACCTGGTTCCTATCGTTGTGAATGTCAAACAGGCTATCAGTATGATTCATTCAGAAGAATGTGTGTAGGTAAGATGGATATTATATATGCAATGTGAAGAATGTGTCTGCCTCCTCTTCTCCTCCTATTTATTATTCTGTTGTGGGAGAACTGCTGCTGTTTCCCAGCCTCTGCTATTGGTCTCTGCAGTAGCCACTGGGCAACCCATCACGCCTCCTGCAGCAGAGGACTTTGTTCTGCCCCCGCTGCTGCTGCTGCTGCTCCCTCTGTTTGGGATTCACTGTGTTGTGACTCTCATAATAATGGACTCTGCTCATGTGTTTAGACTATCAGCAGACAGATGGTCCCCTCGCATCACACTCCTGTTAACATGCATGCAAGTGCGCACAGGCATGCGCACGTTCGCATTTGTGCAGGACAACAAAACTGCACATGCCTGGTTGCACACATGCACTTGCACACATGGGTGCAAACTCACGAACACAAGTGCACTCACCGAAGTATGATGATGATGCTGCTGCTGCTTCCTTTCAGATATAAACGAGTGCTGGAGCTACCGAGGCCGTCTGTGTGCCCAGACCTGTGAGAACACCCCAGGCTCCTATGAGTGCTCCTGTACCGCTGGTTTCCGCTTATCTGGTGATGGCAAGAACTGTGAAGGTGTGTATGTGTTAATGTCTGCCTGTATGGGTGTGTTTGCATCAGTCTGTGCATGCTGACACATGTCACTGTAGGTTTTTGTGCATCCGTGCATAAAAATATGCGTGTTCTTGTGTATTTATTGAGACACCACGCTTGTATGCGTTCATAGACAGAACAGGTTCTAAGACTGAGCTTATATTAAAGTTGGGCACTGAACAACAAGAGTCGGTTAGATGTATTAGTGTATTGTACTGTGTATCATGCCATGCCTCCAAGCAGGAACCATTAAAACCATAATTGGCTTCATAACAACATCTTGTTTATATGTTAGGATAAAAACATTGAAACTGCTTTGATCAAGTCAATTGTGACAGTAATGAGCTCCAACCTCTAATCTCCAGATGTGAATGAGTGTCTGGCCAACCTATGCAGTCAGGAGTGTGCCAATATCTATGGCTCCTACCAGTGCTACTGCAGACAGGGCTACTACCTCAAGGAGGATGGCCATACCTGTGAAGGTGCAGCATGCTGTATTACACATCGAAAGCACTGTATTTATACAAAACTTACAAGTTCATATATCAGTTTGACATGATTTATCGTCCTTGTCATGCAGACACTGATGAATGTTCCCAGAGCCTTGGCCATCTGTGCACCTATAAGTGTGTGAATGTTCCAGGCAGTTACCAGTGTGCTTGTCCTGACTATGGGTACACCATGTCTCCAAATGGACGATCGTGCAGAGGTGAATACCCTTCCTCAACCAAAGAAATCCATACAGAGACGACACGCGCCCACTCACTGTACTGCGGCCGCCTCAGTGCAAATGTACTTCATTGAGCTCTGCCCTGAAACTGATTATAAAAAATGGCTCAGCACCCACTTTATTCTTCATACAGTGTATGGTAATGGTTCTGCTCAAATAAATATAATTATTATTTGTAGAGTGGTGCAGTAATTACACAGCCTATAAAACTTTATTAGCCGAAAAATCTTGCCATGCTAATTAAATTTTTTATTTATGTTTTTTTCACAAGGAGATTTTTTTCCCTCCATTACCCTGTGACTAACTTCCTTTTCCTCCTTCTCAAGGCACTAAAACCTGCACCTGTGCATTAACTGTCTATTTTAGATATCGACGAATGTGCCACGGGGGCCCATAACTGCTCTTTAGCTGAGATCTGTTACAACATTCAAGGAGGGTACCGCTGCCTTTCTTTTAGCTGTCCGGCAAACTACCGAAAAGTGTCTGACACGTAAGTTTTAACATCCCTTAAATAACTGTTTTCACAGTGTCTTTGTGAAGATGAACATTGTGTATGTTATTTTAGTCACAGGAGGGTGCATAATCTTAGGAAGGATCACTTTAACTGTTGAAGAATCAGCTTGACACAAATAATCCCTGTGAGTCAGACGCTCAGGCTTTATAATGCTCAAATGCTGAGCTTCAAAAAGCAACTCAGGCACACGGGTCTAATTATGAGCACCAAAGCCCAACCTCTTTTTTATTTTTGTGAGGGTGAATTAACTGATTTGCTACAGTATAAGAACAAAATGCTATATTTTGAACTGCAAATATTTAAAGAACTCTTCTATGTCTTGAAATGCGTTGTTCTTAAATGGTGCTTTACAAATAAAGTGTTCCTTTCCTTGTCCCTCATAGACGCTGTGAACGAATCAGCTGTCCCAACTACCTGGAGTGTCAAAACTCTCCTCTAAGAATCACCTACTACTACCTCAGCTTCCAATCTAACATCATCATTCCTGCTCAGATCTTCCGCATTGGACCTTCTCCTGCTTATTCGGGAGACAACGTCATCGTCAGTATCACAAGTGGAAACGAGGAAAACTATTTCAGCACAAGGAAACTGAATGCCTACACGGGTGCCGTGTACTTAAACCGCCAGGTCCAGGGTCCCAGGGATTTCTTAATCAACCTGGAGATGAAGCTATGGAGACAGGGGACATTTACCACCTTCCATGCAAGGATATACGTCTTCATCACAGGCAATTCACTTTAACAGCTGGAGCTGAACTGTGGCCAATATGGACCTTTAAGCAATACGTTAGGACTTTGGGGTTTTTTTTGTACTATTTAACAATACCACTGTCTGTCTTAAAGAGCTTGGAATGTTAATGTTGCTAAAATTAATATTAAAAAAGCAGTAGAAACATATTTGGGGATACAAAATGCTTATAATACCATTAAAAATGACCTGTTTTGCATAGTGATAGCAGATGAGCTAGCTTCTGCCCCTTTTTATATATGTGTTTTCTGCTGATATCATTGTGTTGTGAGTTGCCAAGAAGCAGACTTCTTTGCTTCCATTTCAGACCGACTGTCTTATTCTTTTTGCTCTGCACTGCTGCTTTTGTTTTGTCTGTGACACATTTAAAAAAAATGTAATCCTGCATTGTAGCATATATTTTTGTATCTTTGTATTCAGACACATTGCAGATGGATGTATCATATTTTAGGAAAGAATATAATTTGTAAAGGTGCGTTTTTTTTTTCCTTCTCTTTTCTAGAAGAATGGTATTTTCTTTTCACTTGACAAACTGGTTATTTTTATAACTCTAATTATATCTGGCGCTTTGTATATTATGAACATAATTCCCCATTTAACTTGTTAAAATACACAGTGCCTCTCACGTAATAAAGACCCATACCTGCTTTTGTATTTGTTCACACAGGTTTGTGAACTTAGAATAAGCATCCGTCATCACACACCGGTTAATTCACACATAATTTGTGGCTCATAAATGTAAAGTGTTTAATAAAAAAAATTTGTAATCTTTTTATGTTGACATGTGAGGTCTTGTAGGCACATTACAGCCCCAGCTACTGTAGTTTGTAAAATGGAAAGTGTTACACTCCCACCTACAGGATGAAACTAATGCTACATTCTTAAATGTTGGCTCAAAAGTAACAGTTAAGCAATAATTCTGCAGGGGAAAAAAATGAAGGTCACTAATTGTGAATACATTTTTAATCAATTTCAGCATTAAAAAAACAACAACCTGAAAAACATGATTTTCTTTCCCCCCCCTCAGCTATAATCTGTCACCGCTCGGAGTTCAGTGAACCTTCTGGACCTGCTGTAATCGTCGGAAAGGGTGTGTGTTTTGCTCTGACAGCTGTATTAATGCGTGCTGCACATCCAAACAGAGCCCTTTACCAGATTGCTGTTCTCCCAGATGACTTGTACTGTCAAAGGTCATTTCAACAGAAGAGTAATTTTCATAATTTTGCACTAATTTTAGTCTGCTTACTTGGTGAAAATGAACATATCTGGCTAGTTTAAAAAGCATAAAGGAAGCATTCACTTCAGCTTTCATAATCTTCAAATCTTAGACCTTCCTCTAGACATAACTCATAATAATAGCTATGTGTGTATGACTGACTCAAATTTTCAAACACACCCATTGACTGAGATGCCACTCTTGGTATGTGCTGTAGCCTACATAACAAGGCCTGGAGCACTGATTGATGTCTCTTTCCCCTAATTAGCTTTATCTGCTGTTCAAGATTAGGTGGTGCTGGGTTTCAGGGACAGTGAATCACGCATCCAAGACAGGGGAAGATATACACATCTATTATGGGTTTAGTGATACTGACAGGAAGTTGTGAAATGTTCTGGACAAAGAAAGACGGACTGTAGGGGAGTTATGCGAATGGGCAGTTATGGAAGTGACCAGCACAGACATGCAAAGTCACTCTAATAGAGACACATGAAGCCTCAGTGATCCCAGATATGCTTGGTGACATATTTGCCAAATATCCACTTATAATAAGAAATGTAAAGGGTATGCATTATACATAGATGGGTAAATAGTTCTTTATCTTAAAAATATCTCTAACATCCATAAAAGATATTTCATCACCTACAGGACTCTATACAGTCCTTTTACAAAGGGAACAAGCAGTCAGGTACTGGTGATCAAATATGCGTAATTAATTGATTGTGAAAAAGTGCGAGGACCTAAAAAAGCATATATTTTGGCAGTTTGGTGGTCTGGAGCATTCAAATGTGTATTAATATAACAGAAGTGGACATCCAAGGCCAGACTGTGCAGTGCTCACAGAAATTGAAAAAAAAAAACCCCAAGAGCACATGTGTACAGGCCTCAGTGAGCATTTTAAATGTTTAAATTCAGGAGAGTACAATTAGGAAAGGATCAGCCAGTAGAAAGTATTTTCTTTCTAAAAAAAAAAAAGCAAAAACAAGAACACAGGAGGAA
>VUQK01026152.1:39443-54574 GCA_015106715.1 Bujurquina vittata
TCTGAGGAGAGGGGGGGGGGGGGGGGGGGGGGGGGGGGGGGGGGGGGGGGGGGGGGGGGGGGGGGGGGGGGGGGGGGGGGGGGGGGGGGGGGGGGGGGGGGGGGGGGGGGGGGGGGGGGGGGGTGTTACAGACACGTTTGTCTTTGATAGCTCAGGTGGTCACCACCCGAGGGGAAAAAGAGCGTTAATGGGCATTCTCAGCAGCAGGCAAGCACAGGCTAGCGCTCCCTCTTCCCTGGCTGCTGTAAACAGGGGGAAGTATGCATCATTAGATTAAGCTGAGGCTAAGTACCTGCAGTCAAGCCCACTTCTTACAGTAGCAGGGTGCACAGATGCATCCTCTCTCATTAGCTTGATCAGAAGGGGGTCTATAAGTTCTGCATTGTGATTGGTCAATTTGCTGACCTGCAACACAGAAAGATGCGTTATTTTAGATTGCACTATATGCATTTATGCCGAGTATCATAAAAGATCATTGACAGAAAATCTGAATCAGCTTAGGAGACAAATTAAACACCTAGAACACCATCTCTTAAGGACTTCAAAATGAATTGATACAGACTGAGCATAGCAACACTTGGTCAAACTTAACGCAAATAGGTGATGGCAGAAACCTTCAGAGCAGGAAATTATGCTTGCCTTGCTGATGGAAAATATCAAAGGACAACAATAAAAAAAAAATCAGCCAGAGAAGAGTTGGGAAATCTGGAAGGAGTGACAGATGGAGAGGAATTTGCCTGACAGGAGACTGAAGGAAGGTATTCAAAGTTGCCTTGTCACTTTGAGGCGCCTGGCAGTTCAACCAAGCTGTCATCTATCACACTTAGATATTGCACCATTTTCCACTTATGAGAATAGAATTAATCACAACGCACGCCCAGAAAAGACTAGCAAATCTCCAGTCTCTGAGCAGACCACAAGGAAGAGACTTTGACACGAGATTTGGCCCAAAGTGGCGATACAGAAGAAAGGAGGCCTCATCCCTGTAAGAGCAGGCTGACCTCAGTCGGTGGAAAGATTTACTAGAGTCTAAATCACAGGTCAGTACCTTGGCAACAGGCTCTAGGAGAACAACCAATGGGAGAGAAGTCACAGGTGATGTGTTGCCTTGTTAACCGCCATTTTGACAGAATGTAATGCCAGATATCTTTGGCATGTGGTACTTCTGAGACTACAAGCAACGTTTTCCTCTTTCTGGGTTTCTTGTATCGACTTGCTGAAATAGGGTTTACACCTGTAGATAATTTTCTTTGAAAGTTTAGTTTATCCAAATTACTGGCACATATTTCTTACTCACCTCTGTAGTCCTGCCAGCAGGTTTGATTCACTTAATTTTGAGATATTGTTTTCAGGGTTCTGTCACAAATATTTCATAGCTTACCATTAAATTTTCATGTCCAATTGAGCCTGAATATGTGATTTCCAACTTTATCAATCTCCACTTTATAGCTACTGCTAACTATAATATTTGTCAAATATTTTAGTTTCTATGTTTCAAGACTTAATGATCCCTACAATCACCACATCTCAGTTCAATAGAGCACCTTTGGGATGGCGTGGAATGGTAGATTTGCATCTCAGATGTGCAGCCAACAAATCTGCAGGAACTGTGTGACGCTATCATGGAAATATTATCCAAAATCTTTGATCATATTGACATGGACCATAATGTTTCCAGCTCTTTGCTGAATCTCTGCCATGAAGAATTAAGGCAGTTCTGAAGGTAAAAAAGTTGTCCAAACCTGTACATGCAAGGTGTGCTGGATAAAGTGTCCAATGAGTAACAGGGATAATATTCCAAACTATGATGATATACTTTACATCCTTAGCTGCATTTTTGAATTATTACCATGCCACTTTTTTTTTTTTAGCATTTAGCTAAAACAATTTGGCATCAGCAAAGTCTCACGGAGCCTTTAGCATGGCTATCTGGCTCTTCCCAGCTAGCAGAGAAAGTAAACTTGGCCACAGAAGTGGTCTTGAGGGTCTCTGTGGAGGAACTTGGTGCTGCTCACCCTTTCCACTGCAGCAGTGTTGATGGTCAAAGGGGAATGCTGGGGACGCGCTCTCCTGAAGTCCACAACCATCTCCTTTGTCTCCTCCATGATCAGAGAAAGACTGTTGTGTCTGCACCACAAGGCCAGGTGGCTCACATCACTCCAGTCTCATCATTATTGCTGATGAGACCCACTATGATCGTGTCAAACTTGATGAAGACGCTGTGCAACAGCGGGCAGTCATGGGTATTTCTTCTTCACTCACCTCTTGTCACTCTTTAAGTGTTTCTACACATATGTGCATGCATTTAATCATTATTGTTAATCCCTGGCGCCCTTCCACAGTGTGTCCTTTGTCCTGTTTTCCTCCCCTCACCCCCAACCGGTCAGATGACTGCACCTCCCTGAGCCTGGCTGTACCAGAGGTTTCTTCCTGTTAAAAGGGTTTTTTTCCTCCCCACTCTTGCCAATTGCTTGCTCGTATAAATAAAATTCAACTGAATTTAATTGAATTATGAACCAACTAGCTGTATATTTGCAGATATGGGGCAAAAGATAAATGTGGGTTATGTAGGCTGTTTCACAACATTATTGTTATAATTGTATTTCCTAAAATAATAATAATTTAAGCTTCATAGATTGTTTTTGCTTTATTTATACATCTTATTTGATATTATATAATATTTTAAATTTACAATGCAATTTTTGATGACACTGATCACGAGGTTTACAGTCATCAGTAAACAAGTGTATATCAGTAGATAATCTGTAATAAAATAAAAATCATTTGTAGCTAATTCACCAATGCCTAGATTTGTGATAAGAAAGGGTCTCCTTAATTTAAGTGGGTAAATTTCACCATATTGAGAAAATGAACTTACAAGATGCAACAAGCACTGCTGCTTTCATGACTGTCTGCATACCAATGTGACCACAGTCTAACTATTACTGTCTTTATCTCTGCCCCCTCCGGCACGAGGGTAGAAAACTCTATGTTCTCTTTCCAAAAGAAACCCCGCTTCTTTAAAACTTCTGTGGGATATGTACATTTGTTTGTGTTTACCCCTACAGCAACGTTTTTTTATGACAGGTCTTTGATTTCTGGAGTGAAAATGGATAAAAAAAAAAAAGTTATTAAAAGTAAATTTGAAAATATCCAGTATTTTTGCTATACTAAAGACAACATTCTTACTCATTTGTGTTTTCTTTCCCACCACCTGAGTGTTTTCTTAGAAAGATTGATGTCTGCGTGTTTATCTGGTGTGAATCCAGCTGTATGTGGCAGTGAGCAGTTTTCATTCTGACTGACAGCTGCTCAATATTCTTATTCATAAACACAAGCAGCAATCAGCATAAATCATGTCATTCACAGCACTTTATGCGCTTCAAGAAATATTTTTTCAACGACAGATTGATTTGTTGTTATTTCTGTCTAATTGTCTAACTTGTCACTGATGCACGCGCTCATGACTCACAAGCAACACGCCCACATAATGGTCTTGTTACAGTGGGAAATTTCCCCAGCTCATCACAGTAACTTGTGGTAACCAAACGACCAGTGCCGATGCCCTTTTGCACTCAAAGAGTTAAAGATAATCACAGAACCTTTCTGGGAAACAATTACACCTGTCAGAGAAAATAAAAGCCACAAGACCACTAGAAACGACCCCCATGTTCATATCAAACAGTGTTACTGAGAAATGAGAGAATCCTGCTATCAGTGCATAGACTGGACACTGATATCAATGTTTGCCTCTGAAAAAAGGTCATGGACAATGTTAAACTACAGTATGACGCAATTCAACACTACTGCAATCTTATTACAGTATACGTGTTAAAAAAAAAGGATATTCCATTCAAACTGTTAGGTTTTTGACATATTTGGACAACAAAACTTATTATAGCAGAAACCATTTCAAATATATACGTCCCTGGCCATCAATGACATCAGCTTGCTGGAATGTTTGACAGCTGTTTCATGTAAATTTATTCCACTTTCAAGCTGTTTAAAGGTTGTATAGAGTGGTTCAAATCACAGGTTGGTGTGAGGTTTTCTCCCCAGAAATGTTGGATTAGAGCCATATCAATCAACCCCAACTTTGATTCGCCTGTCCGGAGCGCAGTGTTCCTTTGTCCACATGCTCATCCATTTCATTCATTCAGGCCAAATGCACGCTCTCGCTTTCTGATAACACTTTAACGCCAGCAGTTGCTCGATTTACCCTGTGATCATGTGGTCAAATTCGTTTGTCACGTCTGCTGTTAAGCTGAATTTGCTGAAGTGGCCAGCCCTGTCCAAAGTTTCAGTTGTTTGAAATCTAAACATATATGGCTTTTTTTTGAATAGTGGAATCATTTTAACATCCTGAGGCCCTGCATCCACATATGGGGACATGACATTTTTGCTTTGCTTCACCTTATAGTTCATTGTGCTCAATAGTGTTTCATACTTCGTTGTTTTATGCTGCAAAATAATCCCATTGTGCACATCTGAGGGCATTTTTTTCCCACAAAAATATGTAACAACCATATAACAAAATATAGCTTCCTGTTCAAAGAGAACGCTTAGTTTATATCAGCTCAATCTAATCCCAAATATCTAGGAGAAATTAAAAATGCATGGCAAACAGGAGGTTGGGTCTACCTTACCAGGCACCGACAACCTTTTTCTTTTTCCTGAATGTCTTAGCCAGCTCTTTGGATCTTACTTTAAAAACAATCACCAAATTTCAGATGGCAGCTCTGAATAAGAACTAATCTGGACCTGTAAAAATAGCAGGACTGCCAAGATTTTTGAATTCATGATGCGTGCTATGATGCCAGTGTGATCAAGTTTTTCTTATTGTTTTAGTTAAGAAGAATTATTTAAAAAAGAAAGTTATGCCAGTTAGCAAAATTTGACCTACTAAAAGGATTACATTGCACCATCCACTCCGTTATCTGTATCTCCCTCACAAGCTGTGATCGTTCTCACGATTTTAGCAGATCGCCATCCACCTGACATATTTGTCATTGAAGTCACCCATAAATAACCCATGCACACACGGCAAACGGAGCGGGTGGTCATTTCCCTGCTGAAGATGAAGTCTTTTTTGCCTTTATTACTGGTTCTGCTGCTTTGTGATCTTTGCAGGTCTCAAAGATACAGCAGTAGCAATGATTCCTCTAATGGGACAAGAGCAGGTTTGACTGAGACACAGAGGCCGAGCACTGAGGGAGGGGAAGAAGATCTGCTGCTTCAGTCAGACATCTGGGCTGAGCTGAGGGCTCTCAGAGACATGGTGGTGGAGCAAAGTGTAGAGCTTAGGAACCTGAAAGACAGAGTAACAGCTTTGGATAGCCTGGTGGAGGCCTTACAGAAAGAAAATACAGGTACACAGTAAAGAGGGACTCAGTTCAAAACAAAATACATGCACTTAAGCTTATGTGCACTTTTGTTACAGCCATGGAGGCCAGGATGACTACTGCTGAGATAATAGTTGAAGAACTGCAGACGGAGAATGATGGTAGCTAATTGGACTCAGACCTAATTAGGGCATTTTTGTGTTGATTCTCGGGCTTTTAAGCCTTCACAATATGTTTCCATTTCTTCTGTCTCCTCTTCCATCATGTCAGCTCAAGCTAGAGAGCTTGCAGCAGGTCAGCTGGCGCTCAGTGCTATCCAGGAAAAGCTGAGAGTTGGTGTACTTCGTGTGGAGGAGCTGGAGAAACAGCAGGAAGGTAAATGCTCAGGGTTGGGACGTATGCAGTGATTTGAGTGTATGCTCATTAATGTGTGTCATGTGATTTCAGAACAAAAGGCAGCAGTGCAGGACCTTCAAACTATTAATAGCGGTAAAGAATTTTATATTTTCCTGATAAGTGTGCAGTAAGTGCCTAAAGAATGGATGGATCATCAGAACTGATTATGTGAATCTTTTTTTTTTTTTGCCACAGTGAGGAAAGTGGCTTTTTCTGCTTCCCTCCTGGCAACTGGTGAAGGCAACACTGAAAGCAGCACAGAATTTACAGCAATCATCTTCAAAAATGTCTTTACCAACATTGGAAACCACTACAACAAAAACACAGGTAGGCAGAGTAGGCCGCTTTTTAATTTGGTTTCCTTCATTTCACTTCCATCAGTTGTGACTATTTTCTTTTGTCTCTTTTTTTTTAGGTTTCTTCACTGCGCCAGTAAGAGGAGTCTATTACTTTAGATTCACTGGACATTCAACATTGTCTGAGAGCTATAAAATGATGAGACTTACCAAGAATGATATGGCCATAATTTTTAGTGGGGATGTTCCACAATCTCAGTCGGATCGTGAGGACAATGCATCCAATGGTGCAGCGTTGCAGTTAGAAGTGGGAGATGTTGTTTCTGTACAACTGTTCGGAATGGTTTGGGATGACCAGTACCACAGAACAACCTTTAGTGGCTTTCTGCTCTTTCCTTTATAAATTCCAACACACGAGTTGCATGCAGGGCTGAAGTAATATCGTGTTTACAAAGGAATGTTTTTTTTCTTTTATTTCTGTGAACTGCAGATTTATGGAAACAAATTCAAAACAATAAAATTGATGCGTGATTTTGGAGCATTCTTTCAATAAACTAAAACTCTCCTACAGCAGCTTAATCATAACTTTAATTCAATTCAATTCGACCCTACAATAATTACACAGAAAACCCAACAATCAAAATGACCCCCTATGAGCAAGCATTTGGCAACAGCGGGAAGGAAAAACTCCCTTTTTACAGGAAGAAACTTCCCGCAGAACCAGGCTCAGGGAGGGGCAGTCATCTGCTACGACTGGTTGGGGCTGAGGGGAGAGAGAGGACAAAAGATGTGCTTTAATGTTTGACAAGCCTGGCATTACAATAGTTGCAATGTCACAAAAGTATGGCCTAAGTTTCATATTTTAAATTACAGATTTAAGGCAGGTACTTATAATTGGAAGCATTTGTAAACAAACTCATGAAAATATTATTCTACAATAAAAAAAAAAGGTAGTAGTGAGTTTGTCAAACAATACAATGAGTGTACTGCGGCACTGTTCTCTCAGAGTCTAGACCATACAGAGTATGTAAAACACCGTTTTCAGTGTAGCTAACTATAAACACAAGTCCTCAAAAATTGAGACACTTTAAATTATGAATAAAACATACGCTCCCATCCAGATGACAGATTTTTCAGGGATTTCCTTGCATATCAGCAAGTCAGCAAGTCAACAAG
This sequence comes from Bujurquina vittata, assembly GCA_015106715.1. NCBI lineage: Eukaryota > Metazoa > Chordata > Actinopteri > Cichliformes > Cichlidae > Bujurquina > Bujurquina vittata. The sequence continues at coordinate 46,654 of VUQK01026152.1, forward strand.
ACAATGCTAAACTGCATCTATAAGAACAGCATGGCATCATAGAAGAAGAGTCAGGCTAATGGACTGGCCTGCCTGCAGTCCTGATCTTTCACCAGTTGAAAACATCTGGCACATCATGAAACGAAAAGTACAACAACGCAGATGCAGGACTGTTGAGCAGCCAGAATCTTATATCAGACAAGAATGGGACAGCATTCCTCTCCCAAAAGTCCAGCAGCTGCTCTCCTCCATTCCCAGACTGTTACAGACTGCTGTTAAAAGCAGAAGGGATGCTACACAGCGAGAAATGTGGTCCTGTCCCAACTTTTCTGAAATGTGTTGCTGCCATCAGATTAACATGTCCTTGTTTTCATCTGACTTAAAACAATTAATATGTTTTCTATATTCTGTTGCAAATCAGTAGATTTACAAATCATTGCATTCTGTTTTTTATCTACATTTAACACAGTGTCCTAACTTTTTTGGAAAATGGGGTTGCGCATGTGAGGATGGATGTTTCTGCCGAGGTAGCCTGGACATTATTAGTGAAAATAAGGTCAAGCTTTCAAACAAAACCTCCTAACAGCGGCCCACTTTGCAAAAGGTGAACACATTACGTTATGAAAAAAAAGGGGGGCAAAAAAACTAAAGAAATTCCTCAGATAAAAGTGGGAGAAAATGACATCTTATGAATGTGATCATTGTTTCCTTTCCTTTGGTGTTTCACATCATAAACCTCCAGGAATGCAGCTGCATCAGCGTTTGAGCTTTGACTAAATCCATTCAGACTCTTTGTTGTGCAGTCATTCAAATCACACACACACACACTTATACAACGCCACACCTTAGTTATCAGTCATCTAGTACGGGTCTGATAACCATGATCAACACACACAACAGAGAAGCAGGCCAGCTACATCTCCTTTCACTGTCGGTGTCTGTGGTGAATTCTTTCTCTCGCTTGCTTTTGCTGCGCTCTACTTTCCCTGTTTATTTCCAACAATGCACAGAGAACGCTATCAGTCACAGCTGATCTACAAGCTATCAGATGCCCTCACAGTAAAATTTCACACCCTTGCTGGAAGATATGGCGACAATGTCCAACCTCATTCCACATATACCGCTGTGAAGTTTGCCGGTCCTCGACACTTCTTCAGCCTTCTGAAAGAAAAGTGGACGCCACTATCAAACAAGGGGCGCTCAAAGGAATAATTCAGCGGTGTTTATGGAAAGAGCCTGGAGTGCATTGGAGACGCGGTGTCTCCTTTGAATTTGATGAGGAGTTTACATCAGACCTGAAGGGTATGGTATGGCTAAGGAGCGCTGTTAGTCTGATCAAACAGCTGCCAATATGAAAAGGACTACCATATCCTCTCGGCACCTGGGGCTGTGTGAAATGAATGCAGCTTCTATGGTTCACAGGCACCTCTTGGGTTGGAAACATTTTTTCATAATTGCATTTAATTCTATGTTAGGTGTCCCCACAGTGCCACTATTAAGGTTGAGGCTAAGCTGGAGAAGCTTTTCAGCCTTTGTCATCAAGGCTTTTGCTCATTTAGAGGCAGTATCATTGATCTGACTTTAAGAGCACAAGAAAACACACAACACATTAAGGTGTATCCCTGTCATTGTCAATATTTGAATTATGCCCCTAAACACAGCATTTTAATTGATTATGTGTGCTGTGTTGTGAAATCCCTCTGTTTTGGGATAATTTAGCTGCTGATGAATCAGCATTTAATGAGAGAGGGAATTTCCCATTTGAAAACCTTTGTTTCATTAGTCTTTCATTTACTTTTTTTTCCCCCTGTCGTGGAGCTTAAGGTGTGAAAGCTCATTAAAGTTGTGACAGTGCGCGTCTTCTCTGTCTCATGCACGGCTTTTGCAAGAGGCTTTATTGAACTGTGGGTGTTTTAGTTAGAGCCGAGTGCACCAGAAAAGGCTGCTTAAAGTGTCTCCAATATAATTGGTTTGGCACCTCCTTGGTCAGTGGCAAAAATCAATCACAGCTTGAAGACATGTTTGAAAAATCTGTGAATGTTTTTAGACACACTCGTGCCTCCACTTGTATCCACGTGTGCATGTACACACATACAGGCACACAAACAGAAGGAACGGCGCCACCTCTTTTTGTTTAAATTATATAAGAGATTCATAAAAGCCATAAAGGCCAGCTATAGATTTCTATGAATGCAAACTAAATATGAGGTAATTTATGACACTAACAAGATAGCAACTCTCGGATAGTAAGCCGTAACAGCTCAATGCATAAAGGAGCCCCAGTTAGTCTTCTTTCTACACTCCAAAAAACATGTTTAGCACATGATGAGCCGCAAGGTGAGTTGAGTGTAAGTGTGCATTCCTTTCTGCCTGATTTAAAAAAGAAGTCTCATCTTTTTTTATGCACTTTATTTGATCAGAGATGAGCAGGAGGCATTCCTTAATCATAACCGTGGCTATAAAAAGGTAGAAGTGATGTGACCACTCTGGCAATTTCTATAGCTTCTATAGAGATTATTAGGAAAGTTAAAGCAACAGCTGGTTTCAGGGATAGCAGAAGGAAAAGCTGGATTCTGTGTGCGGCAAATGCATCTATTTGCATGACACGTTTGCATATAACAGTACAATGTGCAGTAACACAAAGGATCCTGGCAACGACTGTGCATATCTCAGGCTCTGTGATCCGAAAGTTCTGGTGCAGGCAAGTTGTAAGCAACATAAACACAAAGAACGGCACACACAAGCAGAGACTCATGTACAAACGCAGGTATGCACACAGAGGGCAGCTCTGAGCCAACAATTCACTGGAAATGAAGCCCTCCACTGTAGCCAGAGTCTATAGATGCATATCTACTCAGTCCTGAAAACAGCTGATTGTACTCAGACTCAAATGGACATGTAATTGGATTGTGCAAATGCACACTCTCTTATTAAAAAAACATACTCATGGTAAATTATTTGGCACGATCAAGCTGAATTATTGAGTTTTATAATGAATAGGTGCATTGCATTAAAGGTTGTTGACAAAGCTCAGTATTAGTGCTGGTCAGAGAGGCTGCAAAGTACTTGGCAATCACTGCACATGTTCTAGTGATGAAATGTGCTGCAATGTTTGTCCAGTTGCTTTGGGTAACAGTAGATGCTAGATAGCTGGTGCTATCAAGTTTCACACCTGCAGCTCTGGACCTTCAGTTTTGATCAAATCAGGGTCACCTTAGAAAGAAAAATAACTTCAGCAGCAGCAGCAGCAGCAGCAGTTTGCGCCCGGAGAAGTTGACTTGCTGATTAGGACCCCCTGCAGGTAATGAGAGTAACTACCTCTGCAGGTTTTAAGGTTACAGCTGTAACTTCTTTCTATTTATGTAGCTGCAATATGTGCAATAGATGAAAACAGGTAGGACTACATTAGGAGAAACTTTAGAGCCACAAGCTGAATTGCATTTAGGAACCTACATATAATACTCATCTTAAAAAAAAGTAAAGCAAACACAATTCTAGACTTTTTAAGTGTTTTCTACTCATATATAAAATATCTTAATTTGTGTTCATTTGTAAGCTTGTGATACTAAAACCCACTGGACACCATACACAGTCAGTGCTTAATTAGGGGACTACCAGCATACTCATTAATCTAAAGTTATATTCAGTAAATACTATTTTCCCAACTGGACTTTTTTGGGGGGAACTTTTGTCTGCAGTTGGGCCTCCAGTTAACACATTCACTTACCAAGCAAACATTTGCTGGTTTAATTCTAGCTGGAGACACAACTCCCCTTTGGGGTTGCATCAGAAAGGGCATCTGATGATGTAAAACTGCTGCGCTAACCACTGTGGTGACCCCTTGTGGCAAAGGAGCAGCCAAAAGTAGCTTTTTATAATATTTAAAACATATTCATATTAAATATCATTACTGGGGTTGCCTGTGTCACTTATAGGCCACCTCAGTGCAAGTACTGATTTAAACTTGACTCCAACTATAAAACTTACAGTTGTAGTGGTTCCACCACTGCTATTATGACTGATGTAATGATGACCGACTAGCTCCCTCTGTATAGAATTAGATGTTGGCTCAGTATGAGTAAAAGATTTTTTTGTGCCTGTGATTGAGTTTTACCTCATATCCGTGAGACGCTTTGCATCTGAAAAGAAAAAGAGCAAAGAAAAAGACTGATGACGCAGTCTTATTTACTTTGGCTAGGTGCTTATCTCCCTTGATGAGATTTGTTTGTTGAAATGCACACATCTGGGTGGCCCCAAAAGGTTCCAGAGAATCAAAATTTTAATGTGCAACTGTGACTATCTGCTGCCTGTCAGTCTTAGTCAAGCTTTGAAGTTTCAAGACCGGAAAGTATTTTGTTTAGTTTTCTTATGGTACTGTAATCCTCTCTTTTCATTACATTCATGATGGGAAAAAGATTATTCAACCCCAAACAAATATATCACTCCTGACACAGGAAGTACTGTTTGTCCCGAATGACATATTGTGTCTCTGTCATCATAGAAAGTTGGTGGCTAATCTGCGTGCCCAGTTGCAATAGTTTCCTATATATATATATATATGTGTGTGTGTGTGTGTGTGTTTGTGTGTGTTTATGTCCTGCTTGTTCTGCAGATGTGGCTTTTTCCTTTTTTTGCAAACGATGCTATTCAGTATTTTTACCTGCAGGGCTGTGTTTTCTCTGTTTTTGTTCTCCTCTGCCTCATTGACTCTAATATGGGCTTCCTGAATAGGTTATCTTCAGACTTGTTCCCACAGGAGCTGATGACTCAAAATGATCTGAAAGATGCAAGATGAGTATTCAAATCTTTGTGGTTTGAAACAACTGGATTTGATGCATTTTTCACTAAAGGCATAATCAAAATATCAAAGTCAGCAGAAGAAGAAAACATGGACGGTATATATAAAATGGCAAGGCAGCTGTGTTTCTTCTTCTCTACTTCTGTACAAATTAGAAGCCTTAGGCTCCTGAGGAAAGTGTCCACAACCAGTCCACACCCAGGCATGTTCCTTTCCCATCCAGCAAGTTTCTGAAAGTAACTGAATGAAAATGCAAATTATGCATACTTCAAAGCAGAAATGGCAATATCAGCACATCATGGACGTGAAGGCAACGCTTCTAATGCTTCCAATACAAAAAATATATTCTCATGAATGCAAAAATTAATTCTGCCTTAGGGTAATAATGTTGGTCTCCCAATCAGCCCACCACTTTTCTGCAGACTTAAATATTTTGATCAGCTACAGGATTGATTCCCATGAAATCCAAACAATAGCTGGGGAATGAGTTCTAATGAGTTTGCTGACCCCTAAAATTTATCTCCTCTCTTCTTTGTTTATCTGTCCAGAAATTTAATCAATACTTAAGAGAATGTACAGATAGTGTGCTTATAATTAAAGATGTTGGTGAATATTTGCACTGGTAATTGATGCAGTAGTGTTGGCTTCATCCGGTGGTGGCCTCCAGCTCGCAGTGGTGGAGTGGCTCGCAGGTTCGCAACCAAGTGTGAAGTGGCTGGCATGAGAATTATCACCTCTAAGTCTGAGGCAATGGTCCTTAGCTGGAGGGGGGGGGGGCATCCGGGTCTTGTTCACAAGTGGTGGGAGAGTAGAGCCGCTGCTCCTCCTCATTGAAAAGAGACAGTTGAGGTAGTTCGGGCATCTGACTAGGATGGCTCCTGGGCACCTCTTGGCATGTCCTACCAGGAGAAGGCCCAGGGGCAAACCCAGGACACGCTGAAGACATTATATCTCTCAGTAGGCCTGGAAATACCTCGGTGTCCCTCCAGATGAGCTGGAGGAGGTGGTTGGGGAGAGGGAGGCCTGGGGTTCCTTTCTTAGATTGCTGCCATGACCCAGCCCTGGATAAGTGGCAGAAAATGGATGGATGGGTACCCTCCTTCCCTGGTGTTTTCATGATGATAATTATGATCCCATAACACCTCCAGAGGGCTCAGCAGCAGCACCTGGCATTCCAGGTGTGCCCCCCTCTGCTTCGATATCCTCTTCTTCCTCTGCCATTAGTTCTGCTCTTTTGAAGCCCAGGTGGTATCTCTCCTCTTAAGCCAGAGCCAGCGACTGGAGTGCTGCACTGTGTTGAAGAGAGTTTTGTTGGACTGCAACAAGACTTCACATCTAATTCCTAAATCCTTCAACAGCCTAGTGGTTAATATGCCCACAAACCCTCTGCAGCCAACCTCGACTGGGTAGAACATCCATGAACTCCTCCGACGGTACCATTACTTCAATAATTAAAGCTCTGCAAAGGGAAGAGGACCACAGCACAAGGTCAGGTCGGAGATTAATTTATGCAAGAGGAAAGCACAGCCGCTGATTTAGGTCCACCACCAGCTTCCAGGCCATTGCTCCCCCAAAGTGGCCAAGATGTTTCTTAACCATATTGCCTGTTTCTGATTTTGTACCAGCATTCACAAATGCTATTACAGAAATATACTTAGTTGGCGGAAGAGGCAGGGCATTGGTGGATGTCCTGCTGAATTCAATAGCAGCTGCAAGGCACCTCCTCACCTGGTTGTGCAACAGCCTTGCAACAGACTTATCTTAGAGCCTACCCGCATGTGTTTCAGGCTGCCTGGAGAAGAACAGAGCGGGCACTTTGGATCTTCTCCACACCATTGCTTCATGTTGACTGGAGATGGTGAGGCATCAAATGTGGAATGAATGAGGAAAGTGATTTGGTGAGCTTTCATGCGCCACAGTTCCTTCCAAGTTAGCCTCCTCTTTTCAGTCTTTGAGATGTGCCAAAGCTTTGCCTGAGCAGCAGCTTTGGCACATCTCACTGCCTGTTCCTGTCGACGTACCTCTTCCACCACTAGGCGTCTGTGCAATGTATGAGTTGCTTTGGACAAAAATGGTCTCCTCTCTCCAGACCCCAGACCTTGTCTTCCTTTCTGGATGTGACCAACAGTGTCCTGATGTCTAAATGCAGATTGTGCCTGCTGGGTAGCCACAGCTGGGGCAAGATGACTCAAAACCCAGGGACATGACAAAAAGTGTACAGCGGTGTTGATGTCAGGACTGCAGGCAGGCCATTCTATCTACTCCACTGATAAATCCCACTCTGTGTGGGTGAGCGGTGTCATCTTAAAGGATAGAGTTCAGAGTTACATGGTTAAATATTATGAATTATTATAATACTGTTAGAATATTAGGAGTCTAGCATTAGCATTGAGCTCAAAGCACTGCTGCGCCTACTAGCTGCTGAGTCCCAGAGCTGCTAGCACGACATCACAGTCTTACAAACATGGAATGATTTTCATGTTCTTGAAAGCCTGCACTAATTACCCTGTATTTATCTATTTATGGCCTAAATCACTGTAGACATGGCTTCAAACCTGACATCTCCTCAGCTGGTGCAAAGCATTCATCCCAAACTGCTTGGCTCTCATAGCCAACCAGCTATGGAATGCATATTGTCTAAGTGGATTTGAGCAAGGGTAATAAATTTTCTTTTGGTGAGCAATGGGCAGAGTTGTATAATGATGAAGAGTTGAGGCTTGCCTTGGAAGAAACAATGTCACCCAAGTAATGAGCTGGCCAAGTGTTTGTTATTTCAAAAGGCATTTTTCCTCTGCAAGGTGCAATCGTCATACAGTTGTGGACTCTGCTGTGGCATGTTGTACTGAAAAGAAAATGTGAAGAGGGATTTGTTTTTAGCATTCCCAAAAATAATGTCTGTCAGTGAAGGATCCAAAAATAGTATGACTGTGTTTGAGGTGATTTAAGTCATCAGATTGATCGCAAATTTTAAAAAAAAGTAATTTGGGGTCTTGAATAATATTAACTTACTCAGTTAAAGCTGATAGTTCCCAGTTATTATGTGTCCACAATAATGAATATTAATCTATTTTGCACAGCAACGCAAAATAGCACCACAACATGAAAGAATAGTAGGACTTTTTTTTTAATTTTTAGTCTGCAAAG
>VUQK01026166.1:0-10219 GCA_015106715.1 Bujurquina vittata
AAATGGGGAGTCTTCTTCACACACTAAAGTTAATTATGGAGTTCCACAGGGTTCTGTGCTCGGACCAATTTTATTTACATTATTCATGCTTTCCTTAGGCAATATAATTAGAAAACATTGCATATATTTTCATTGTTATGCAGATGATACCCAGCTTTAATTATCAATGAAGTCACATGACACACATCAATTAGTTAAACTGCAGGAATGCCTTAAAGACATAAAGGCCTGGATGACCTTTAATTTCCTGCTTCTTAATTCAGATAAAAAAGTTCTTGTGCTCGGCCCCACAAATCTTAGAAACATGGTGTCTAACCAGAGACCTATCCTGGATGGCATTACCTTGGCCTGCAGTAACACTTTGAGAAATCTTGGAGTCATTTTTGACCAGGATATGTCCTTCAATGCACACATTAAACAAATATGTAGGACTGCTTTCTTGCATTTGGAAAATATCTCTAATATTAGAAACATCCTTTCTCAGAATGATGCTGAAAAGCTGATTCATGCATTTAATATTTCTATGCTGTAATACTGTAATTCATTATTGTCAGACTGTCCTGAAAGCTCCCTGAAAAGCCTTCAGCTGATCCAAAATGCTGAAGCTAGAGTACTGACAGGGACTAGAAAGAGAGCACATTTCTCCCATACTGGCTTCACTTTATTGGCTCCCTGTTAAAGAATAGAATTTAAAATTCTTCTCACATACAAGGTGTGGAATAATCAGACCCCATGTTATCTTAAAGACCTCATAGCATCGTATCATCCCAATACTGCACATCAAACTCAGACTTCTAGCTTACTTGTGGTTCCTAGAATACTTAAAAGTAGAATTGGTGGCAGTCTTCAGCTTTAAGGTCCCTCTTCTGTGGAACCAGCTCCCAGTTTGGATTTGGGAGACAGACACCCTCTCTATTTTTAAGATTAGGCTTAAAACTTTCCTTCATGATCGAGCTTATAGCTTATAGGGCTTGATTCTATAAGCTGCCCTGAACGACCCTGAACCATCACTTAGTTATGCTGCTTGAATCTTCTTCCAGATCTTGGCAAAGAGGTGACACATCCCAATAACCTTTGAACTGATGATGCTGGAATCTGCAGTTGTTTAGAAATTACTTCAAGAGACCTTTCCAACTTGTGTAAATCTACACTTCTCCTTCTTAGACCTTTACTGAGTTCCTTGGACTTTCCCGTGGTTCTGAGTCCTGGTCAATCCAATGAGTGCTGTCAAACAAATCCTCTTTATGCTGGTAAAAAGAAATTATCAGTTGAAGAAAATCATGATCACTAACTGGTTTTGTAAGGTTAAAAGAGACTCTAAACCCTTCAGCAATACTTAATAAAAGATTTGAATGAGTATAAGCACAAATTTGAGCCTGTTTGTATACTTTTGACCCAATGTGGATTTGAGAAATCCAAAATAATTTCAAAGCCCTGCACCCAATTCTTGTTTTTTTAAAGGTGTATTCTGTAGAATCATTCCACATCATTCCAAGAACAGTTAAAAAAAATCATTAAAGGCTTCAACATACCATGAAATACATGCAAATGATGAGTGTATGTAAACTTCCGACCACAATTAAAATTCTCACTCATTCAGGTCATTTTATAATTGAAACTGAAACAAAGAACTGCAAATGAAAGAGAATTTAAATGAGACAGCACAAAACGGGTCATAATAGCAAATCCATATTTTTCTTCACATTCTCTGAAGAAGTGAAAAAAAAAATCCAAAATCAAAAGGAAAATAATCATGAAAATGTACATCTACATTTCTCTTTCATATTTTAGTGACTGCATTGATCTCAGGAGCTTCATGGTATGAAATCGTACAGTTTGTGTGAGGGAGGTTTGAAGCTTTTAAAAAGCAAAAAACATCAGTTTTAGAAAACTGTCCATCAGGATGCAGTTTACTTACTTTCATGTCGGTGGGGACGTTTCTCAAAAATTTATTTATTTATTTTTTTTTTACCACCACTAGATTTTAAATCAAACAATAAAGAAGTGAAGAGCAGACTTTCAGCTTTAATTTGAGGTTTAATAAAAGTTTTGCATTAACTGTTTATGAATTACAGACATATTTATACACAGGCTCCCATTTTGAGAGGCTCAAAAATAATTGGAGAAGTTAAGCAGATAAAAGATCTCGATTTAATTCCAAGAGTTAACAAGTTTTAACATCAAGGTGATTAGAATAAACAGAAGAATGCATGAAAGAAGGAAGACAACTGCATGAGGAAGACTTTATTTTATACTCATATGTACTTAGCAAGAGTGCTGGGAAGGTTGCATTTGAATTAAATATGTTCCTCGTATGTTAAATGACTCTCAGAATGAATAATGCAATAAAATGCAAACATCTCACTCACAAGCTATGGAGAGGTTAGGCGCACATTAAGAATTTTCGTGTCGGAATATAGTTAAAATGCTTGCTGTTGTTTTTTAAAGCAGAGATAATAAGTGTTGTGTGTTTTCTAACAAAGTTTTCACTTGTTTCCTTTGGATGCCAGAAGAACTGTAGATCCTCTGCTGTATCCCATTTTGTTGCAGTGCTCCAGTCTCTCCGCCTTCTTTTCCTGCCATTCATAAGCAGTAAAGACAAACACATTTTGTGGGGTTTTGTGGTTTATGGCAGGTCGCAGGTTAAACTTCAAAAGAGATTGTAAAAAAGGTGAATAGAGGAGAGGCTGACCTGTGTGAGGGCCGGTTTATAGATGCAGTGAACATACGGTTTGGGATCTGGTTCGATTTCTCCTCCGTATATTCTGTAGCAGGCTGCACAGTCCATCAGCGGCTGCATGAGCGCACACAAACAAAACAGCACGGACAAGTCAGAGCAGGCCATCGCCCTTGCATTCCACATTTCTGAGCCCAGTAACTCGCAACAAACTTACTCTGTTTTCTCTAATGGGACATGCTGAGGGGTCAGCTGCTTCTTTTTCACAAGTGGTGGGTTTAAGCAAGAAGTGGTGGTAGATGAAGGTCACACCAAATCCCAGCTAAGGAGAAAAAAGCCAAACAACCCAGAGGAGTTTTATCTCATAAAAACATCAAGTTCTTTGAACGTTTGAATGTTTCCTGAGGATTTTACTTAAAATAATTAAAATACAACAACAAACAATAACAAACCATGTAATTATCTCACGAAATAAATGATAAAAACTGCGTATGCTGCACAGTACCTCATGCTCCGACTTTGAGACACTTCTTAAGAAGACATGTAGTTTCTGGATTATAGGGAGCGCGTGGAGGTTCTCCAGGGCCAGATCTACTCCTTTCCTGTATGTTTCAGGGAGTTCCTGTGCATTAGAGGAAAAGAAGAAGGTTCCCACGCTGAACACCCAAAGCAGCAAAGCAGCCATTGTTTTGCTACTGCCTGTAAGACTGAGGGCGATGGGGAAAGTGCAATGACCCACCCATCCCGTGCTGTTTACCCAAAGACAAAAACAGCCTGCCCTCCCTTCACATGGGAGAAAAACATCAGTTTCTTGTTTTGATCGTCCCTGAGTGCTGATCTAGAGATCCAGTCCAGCCACCGTCTCCTTTCTTTTTTATCAGAAAGATTTCTGAAATTAAAAAAGTTTTCAACCAGCATAATAATAATAATAATAATAATTTAAAAAAATACTAAATTAATATTGGCTCTGGCTCCTAAAAATAAATTAAATTCAATTAAATTTCATGTAGTGCACCACAAAATATAAAATATTAAATAAAGGAACACAGAGGACACACACTCACACAACGGAAGTAAATCCATTACAGAACTGAAACTTCCTGGCGTTCCACAGGGTCCCTTCTGGGTATAATCCTGCTGACTGAAGGATGGAATTTTGTTCATTCAGTCTGTTTACATGTTTGTTATTTGCACAGAGTACTGGCGGAGGAGTACAGGAGGACACAGGAGGAAGCACTTTGGTGACGTCTGCTTCACTGGAAACTGGCTTTCTAAAGAATAAATCAGCCTTTTGCTATTTTCACTCTGTATCTTTTCTGTTTACATTTCAATAGCACAGCTGTGAGTATTTTGTCAAGGAAGGGGAAAGCACTAATTTATTTGAGAAACATTATTATTTAAATATGCAAATAGTTTATTTTTGAGCAATGTACATCTACTGTACACATACATGTCCACCATCTATTATCAGGCTGTCCTTAAAGCTCTCTGAAAAGCCTTCAGCTGATCCAAAATGCTGCAGCTAGAGTACTGAGAGGGAATAGAAAGAGAGCAGATTTCTCCCATATTAGCGTCTCTTCATTGGCTTACTGTTAAATCCAGAAGAGAATTTAAAATTCTTCTCCTCACATACAAGGTCTTGAATAATCAGGCCCAATCTCACTGTATCTTAAAGACCTCATAGTACAGTATCACCCCAATAGAGCTCTCAGACTGCTGGCTTACTGGTGGTTCCTAGGATACTTAAGAGTAGAATGGGAGGCAGAGCCTTCAGCTTTCAGGCCCCTCTTCTGTGGAACCAGCTCCCACTTTGGATTCAGGAGACAGACACCCTCTCTATTTTTAAGATTAGGCTTAAAACCTTCCTTTATGATCAAGCTTATAGTTAGGGCTGGATCAAGTGACCCAGAACCATTCCTTAGTTATGTTCCAATAGGCCTAAACTGCAGAGGGGGCTCCCATGATACACTTAGTGTTTCTTTTCAGTACTTCACTCTGCATTTAGTCAATAGCCATTATTAATCTCTGGCTCTCTCCCCCCTCAGCCCCAACCGGTCACAGCAGATGGCTGCCCCTCCCTGAGCCTGGTTCTGCTGCAGGTTTCTTCCTGTTAAAAGGGAGTTTTTCCTTCCCACTGTCACCAAATGCTTGCTCATAGGGGGTCGTTTTGACTGACTTTTTTCTGTAATCATTGTAGGGTCTTTACCTTACAGTATAGCACCTTGAGGCGACTGTTGTGATTTGGCGCTCAACAAATAAAATTGAATTGAATCTACGGCTGTTAATAAAAGTGCCTGTGTGACATTTGGGACACTTAGGAGTGCCTTTTGTTTATATCTTTTGGCAAGAAAGAAAAAAATGTATAAAAATAGCCATTCATCTAAAAAATATCAAGATATCATTTTTGGTCCATATCACCCAGCCCTACACTGAACAGACCACAAACTGTACATAAAAGATGAATTAACCATTGTAATTTTGTTTGCAAATTCCAATTTTTCTCAAGCTGAGTGCATTGCACACAATACAGTAGCAACTTGTCAGTTACTCTTTTTAATATTTATAGGACCACAATTTTCAAAATTAAGTTAATTTGTGTTGACTTAGCGCATAAACTCACTGGGGCCACTGGTGACCATTAAAAAGAATGTAGGTTTTACACACTTTGTCACTGGATTCCCATATTAGACCTGCAAGCATAGGTCTCTCTTTTATATACAGTCTGTGGAAATTATTTTCCATTCCTCCATACGAAGGTCAAAAATTAAACATTTTTTTCTCCATGTCAATTAAATTTTCAGATCAAGTTAAGAATCTGGCAGGATAAAGACTTCAGTTTATATTCAACTGTATTACAAGCAAGATTATTATAACTGTTGTGACTGAAATAAAGTTAAATATTAAAATTAGGTGTAAAAATGTTTAAACTGAAATTAAAAATATGAGATTTGTGTACTTAAAAAGCAAACTAAAATAAAATTGTAAAAATCTGTGATATAAGCCTTTAGTTATAGTCTTTGCCCATTTAGTTACATTTGTCATCACAAGCAGACTTTGATGATGATGTTTATCGAGATCGGGATCACAGGCAGGCTGGAAAGTAGACTGTTCCTGGAAATTCCTGGTCACACTAATCACATCAGATCTCTAGTGGACTCACATCAGCCAACTGATCAAGGAGACATGCCAGTATCTCTACTTCCTGAGAAGCCTCAGGAAAATCAACTTGTCACAGCAGACACTGGTGTCTTTTTACGCTCCACGGAGTATCTTGACACGACATCCTGTTGTGGTTTGGGAACAGCTCAGCAGCCGACAAAAAAGCTCTGCAAATAGTAATCAGTGCAGCCCAACTCACCTTTACCTGCCCTGGAGGAAATCTTCAGCTCCTCCCCTCAGGAAAGTGATACAGGGCTGCCAAAACACGCACCACAAGACTGCTAAACCGTTTCTTTCCCTGGGCAATCACTGAACTGAACTCAACTCATTCCTCAAATTATGTGCAAAACTACGCGTCTCTCATGTGACAATAAGCTCGTCTTACACGGGAAATTGTTACTTTGTTTGTACTTTTCCCATGGATTTATTTATATCTTTATTTTAAATAGGTGGTCGAGTGTCAACCATGTGTGTATTAAAACTGTTTATAGTTCTGAAGTCATTTTTATGGCATGCTTTTATACAAGTGTCTGTACGGCTTCATTCCAGAGTGCACATTTCATACTTCTACCTCCTCTCCTTCCTCAAAGTTGGTTCACATAAAAACAAAATATAGCAGAAGAGACACAAATAGTAGAAAAGAACCTTTATTTGTCATCAATATCTGAACAATTATTGTACACGAGAACATGAGCTACAGCCTCTCAAACTTGTATTGCTTCTGAAATGAATCCACATATTTTCATCATCCGCATACTTTTGCAGAGTTTAACATACACAGACTGCTTTCACTCCAATCACAGGCACAAAAAGCAACTTCTCATAAATATCTCCTTCGCCGTTGTGGCTGTGCTGCAGCTGAGCGCGTACACAAGAAAAATATTGTGCAATACACCCCACTTAAGGCTTCTAACGCTGCAATTACTTCACTTATTCTAACAGATAAATAATAGTGAGATATTTGATTTACGTGCGTCTCAAAAGTGCAAACTACTGTAATGTTTGTGCCATCTTTACAAACACAAGATACTTGGAGCTGATGACTTCGCGGTCCCACGGGCACTTCAGATTGTGAGACTTTGTGACATCAAAAAAGGCAACAAGACGACAGAAAGTCAGGCTGACACTGGCCTGTTTGGTGGGAAAAGTAGTGCTTGAAACACATACGTGAGAGTAACAGAGGACCGAATATTTAATTTGACACAGTCAAAGCTTCAACCAATCCATGTCTCACTGATGCAACACGAGAAAAACTTTAAAAAATATATATATTTTTTTTAAAGCCTTCCCTCTCAGCAATGCATGAATATCGAGATTGTCTACACAGGTGGTGTGGAAATTTGGTCAACTAGGCTGATATGAGCATGAGAGAAATGTTTCAGATAAAACAAGGAATGCAGCGCTATGAAGATGCTCAAATTTGCGCTGAAATTCCTTGAAGTTAGAGGAGCTCTCAAGTGACTGAACTGCAGCTTATTGTTCTGACCACAAAGCTATTTACATGAGACATTTGGCACCAAGAAACCGACCACAATAAACGAGACCTCAGAACACACTACATTAGTACCCTATGTGTGCGTGGGGAGACATTTAGAGTACAATTTGCCACAGTGTCATTTTTTTTTTTAAAGTGTTTGCATGATGATAATGAATATGATATGGCGTTAGTGTAGGGAGAAATTGCATTTTTTTATACTGTTTTTCAGTACATCATCACAGCAGTCCTGCAAGATCTCCCTCTGCTGGTGATCTAGACTTACTGCAGGTACAGAATTTGACATAAAAGCCCTGCTACCATCTAAAATGCTGCACTTATGCACAAAAAGAACAAACAGTTAAAGCGGGAAAGGCTAAAAATCACACACAGCTCATTTATGAAACTAAAGCAGCATCGATTACATCAAATACAGTCAAAGTTGAGATTTTGGTATGTTAAGAAAGTGCTACGAGCTTTAGGGTAAAGTCAACAGCTGTCTCAAATGAGACAGAATAAAAGAAAAAAAAATCTGAATACCTTTTTAATTCCTTCATAAGGCGCTTGGTGATCTTAAAATGTGAAAAAAAAAGAACGTGAATAGCAATAACTCAGCATCTCTTATTATAAAGGAATGTATCCATATCTTCCACATATTCAATGTGAATCAGAGCAACTTTCAGGGCTAAAATAATAATAATCAATCAGTACACATCTATGTACTATTAATGTGTTCAACTGAGCTTGAGATAAGTTATTTGATTTGGTAACTCTTTTCCCCTGAAATGTGTTTAAAAAAATAAAAACTAAGCAAAGAGTTTAAAGCTGCTTTCCCAATATTTGAGACACAATTTGTTATTGAACCAGCAGAAAAGCTTTTTAAATAGTGAAAAGGTAAAAGTCAAAGCAACCTCTGCCATACTGAACTTCAATGATAAAGAGGGACTTTTGTTTTTCCAGGCTTGAAGGACAGCGTCCCGGATCTCTCACTGGTGATAACGGACTGATGTCAGAGCAGCTGCAGGACGACAGGAAGGCGCGCTGCAGATCACACGGGCATGTGCATCTCCGAGTACTCGTCGTGACACTCGCGCTCGTCAAATTTAGGCTCTGCATCGTCGGCATCCAACTAAGAGGAGAGGAAGTTAGAATCAACACCGTGAACTTGAATAAAGCTGCATTTCAGCTATAATTTTTAATTTTACAATATTTTATAGGAACATTGTGGCCATTCAATTAGAGATTTGTAGAAAGTTGCTTCTTAACTGGCTGTTTTAAAGACTCGAGCTTCTCAGTAAGTCAACGTTTTGAGCTACCCATCATTTCCTGATGCTCTGATGAAGGCCACCAGGCTGAAAGGTTAGCATGTCTGCCATGTTCAAAATAAACAGAAACTGAGATTCGTCAGCTGTTTTCTGATGTTTTGTGCTGCGCATCAACAGCTGAATATGGTGGGAAAACCCCTTCCTCTTCAGAGAGTGAACAAATGTTATCAGTCAGTAAATGAGCCAATCATCCCTAAATTACATTTCCTTTTGCACTTCTTCCCCTACGAGAGCTGCGACTACTGCACAGTTCTACATGAGGCGCTGGGCGTGTTAGCACAAAGCAGGACACTGCCCCCCCACCCCCAACCCAAACCCCCGTGGTTAACTTACACATGCCATCTCTCTGGGGGTGAAGATGTGTCGCAGCACAAACATCTTGACAGGGACAGTGAGGATGAGGACAAAGGGGAAAGCCAGAGACGCCTGCGTCGACATAACGGCCCACAGCACCCCCAAACACACCAGCTGGATGCAGGTGAAGAGATGCATGCGCAGCGTGCGGACCTAAAAGATACGTGTGTGTCACTCACGTGGCTGACAAAGACATCTGCAAATATAACTCATATAGAGTGGACACATATCATTTTGTCAAACCTTTTGTGCTTTGAGGTTGTGTGGTTTAAAATAGATAAAGCTTGACACTCGCTACACTTTCTTGTTTCTAATTTAAACAAGTTGAAAATTATTCATTTAAGTACAAAAAAATAAAACCAAAAGGCAAATTACTAAAAAATATAGTTTTTTTCCCCATTGAGATTTTTTTCTAAGAATGAAAAAGAGAAAAAAAAAAAGGTTCATAATCAAAGTCAACATTTTAAAAAAGTACACTTATTACATAAAATGAAGTTCCCAAATAAAGATGATTTTATTCATTTTTAACTTACCAACATTAAAAATCTGCCTTTTCAATAAATCCTCCAGATTTCTTATTTTTGTGGGTAATTTTTGTCTATAAATTGTTCCTGTTTCTTACTTTTCATCAGGGGGTTTGTTTCATCTCTACACCTCTGCTCTTTGCTTTACTCTCAAAATTCTGAATTAATGTTTGTCATCTGAACTAAGAGCCGTAATTCCATCCTTAAATATACAAAGTCCCACTAAAATACTAGTTTGCATGGATAAAAAAAAAAGACAGAAGTTACTTCAGGAGGATTTCATCAACTAAAGCTGCAGCAGATTAACTACTTATTAACTTGAAGTTGCAGCTCTCACAGCCATCATTATACTTAATGATCCTCCTCCATCCAACAAAAAGTGCTGTCTGTTTTATTTTAAGACCTGCCAATTTTCCTTTGCTTTCAGTTTAATATGAGGTTAGTCATAAATTATAAGTCCACTTTAAATTATTTTTTAATGTTTAATCCCTTTACCTTTTTTTACCATTTCTGCTATTCATTTAAAGCTCAGTGTAACCCAGTTTGGGCCCTTTCACACACAAAGCAGTATGCATCCACCGTGTTTAGGTTTATTTTCCGTTCCTTTCTTAAAATGCTTATGTGGTTTTTATATTTTGTAATTCTCTCTTAATCTTTTGCATTCACTCCTTAACTTTGGCTGTAAGATTAAGAGAGAATTACAAAA
>VUQK01026168.1:0-14311 GCA_015106715.1 Bujurquina vittata
CCTTTGGGAGGGTTCCGTCAGGGAAATTAAAGTTCCAGTAGCACTTTTTACAAACATAAATAGAGAAAGATAGAAATAAAGTTTCAGATATACAAGAATATACAGCAATAGAATAAAATAAATAGATAATAAATAATAAACTAAGGTACATTTATATTGCACTGTGTTGTGGTTTTTATGGTCAGACTTAGGCTGCTGCTCCTTCCTTCCATTTGGGCAGTTTGCTGAAGCATTCAAGTGTTAACACAAAGCCACAATCTTCCCTGTGATGGACATCCATCCATCCTTTTTCTTACGCTTATCTGGGGCCAGGTTGCGGGGGCAGCAGCCTAAGCAAAGAAGCCCAGACCTCCCTCTCCACAGCCACCTCTACCAGCTCATCCAGGGGGACCCAAGGGCTTTCCCAGGCCGGCTGAGTAATATAATCTCTCCAGCATGTCCTGGGTCTGCCCCAGGGCTTCCTCCTGGTAGGACATACCTGGAGTGCCTCACCCAAGAGCCGCCAAGGAGGCATCCTACTCAGATGCCCCAACCACCTCAACTGGCTCCTTTTGATGTGAAGGAGCAGCGATGGACATCCCAGCAAATTCACCCCAAGGTCAGGCTGTGCATTGCTCTGCTTAGAGAATTATTTAAAAAAAAAACAAAAAAAACAAGGTAATTCAGACTCCACAAGGTTCAGGAAGCATGTAACAAATATCAAAGTACAAATCCTGGGTTTTCAAAATATATTGTATGTGAACAAGCCAGTATGTCCTTTAGGCATACTCAGCTAAGGTAGAGATGTTGATAATGCACAGTGCCATGATTGACGAAAACCAGAAACAGCAAACACCTCATACCAGCTGTCAAGCACGGTGATGTAGGGGTGATGATTTGGGCTTTTTTTTTTTTTTTTGCAGCCACAGGACCTGAGCACTGTGCAGTCACTGAGTCAACCATGAACTCCTCTGTATACCAAAGTATTCTAGAGTCCAGTGTGAGGTTGTCTGCGTATTTGGGCTGAGATTGGGTCGTGCACTAGGACAATGATTCAAAGCACAGCAGCAAATCTACAACAGAGGACTTCACAGACGCCTGAATAAACTTTGTTGTTCACGTGACTGTAGGTCAAGGCTAGGCAACAGTAGCCTAAACAAAGCATTTATTGTTCCTCTGATATGTTGTAGTAGTGATATCTCTTTAAAGAATAATAAATTCATGACTTTAATATCATTAACACAAATACAGTGTTATAAACTGCTAGTTTCACTGATTGATAAAGCACAAAAATAGATGCATCTTCTGGGGTAACGATGTTGGAATAATGCAGGAATGCCTTAAAGCAGGATAATACACATTTTTGTCTTATCTGTCTATTCAGCATGACTGAGATAAGCTAAAATCCCTTCCTGAATTTTTTAGCTTAATTGCAGTTTGCTCTGCATTTCTATATCTACCAAGTAATTGAGCAATATTCGGATGTCCGCCATCATTTGCAGGAAATTGTTTTATAGTTGTTGGCTGCAGGTGCATGCTGGGTGATTTTAAAGTCCAGTTGTTATCTCTCTGGAACAGAGAAGAGGTCAGAGTCAACAAGTAAAGTCTCTGCAGGTTGTGTGGAGACCTTCAGATTGAGCTGGTGGGAGAGGGGAAGAAAGATGTTTCGTTTGAGGGGCTCAGCCCTCATTCTGCTGTTGACTCTGCAGTGGGGTAAGAGAACATTCAGCTAGATTTTATTCTACAAATGTAGGTGTTAAATATTTTGTATTACACGCAGCAATAATCCTGAGCCTGTATAGCCATGGAGCAAAATAACATGCTGAGAAGTTAGTTGATTTTGTATTATTGTAGGGTCTTTATGATATAAAGTACCTTGAGGCAACTGATGTTGTGATTTGGCGCTGTATAAATGAAACTGAATTGAATTGGATTTTGCATTTCTAAGTTAGCTAAAAATCGTGTCTTCTTCATCACCTGTTAACTTTTACAAAAGTAAAAACTCATCTTTGATACTGTAGCCCCAGATATTTAAATGGCTGAAGAATTTGCACAGTTGTTGCTGCTGTGGAGCTCCTTGCTATCTTCTCTGAGACTTCATGCAACCTGACAGTTGTTTTCCATTCCATAATTAAAGATATATAAAATTATATATGTTAACACAGGATATCGATGACTGCTTCTCCCTGAGCTTGGCTCTACTGGAGATTTCTTCCTGTTAAGAGGGAGTTTTTCCTTCCCACTGTCACCAAGCGCTTGCTCATAGGGGGGTTTTGTCTGTAATTATTGTAGGGTTTTTGCCCTCCAATATAAAGCACCTTGAGGCAACTGTTGTGATTTGGCGCTATATAAATAAAATATAATTTAATTGATATACAATAAAATTTGGCAACATTTAATATCAGAAACAAACATAAAGATAAAGGAATATGTTTTGGAGCCTTTCTGTTGCTGTTTAGCAAAGGCTTCAAAAATATTTCATTTAAGCTTTGATGAGTGTGGTGATTTTTTCTTTTTTAGCAGAGTAAGGGTGGGAATATTCAGGTTCAAAAATCCTTTGCCTGGTCACTAACACATGAAGTCTTGAGTCTTAATCAGAGACCTTTGGTTGAATGGATCCCTTCAGCAGATGGTGTTGACCTGATCAGTTCTCTGTGGCCTTTGTGCTGAATGTAGCTGTAAATCTTTGACAGTAATGAGTCATAAGTAAGTGAGTTTGGGCCTGAGTCATGCAGCCAGAAGCAAAGGTGGATAATATATGATTATTTTTGATTTTTGGATGAAAAATATTTGCATATTTACATCGGCCCTTAACAAGTTAGTGCCCTGCTGCCACTCTGCTGTCTTCCAATGGGATCATTACTTTTTACACCACAACCATAAACATCTGATGGCTAACGTTACTTGTTCCAGGCCACAGTGTTCTTTTTGGGGGGATTTTTGAGCATCTCATACAGCTTTGATCAGCAGGTGAAATTTCATGGAACAGCAGGAAAAAAAGTTTGACCTCTGTGTTTTATATTATTGTCTAGCTGCTGGCTCTTCAGCTCAGCCGTGTCAAGCTCCTGCAGGAAGATGTAACTTTGTGCAAGACTGTCCTGACTGGAGTGATGAGCAAGACTGTGGTAAGTTGGATTTTTTGTTTTTTTTTTAAAAAAAGCCATTTAATCCCATCTATTAACATGGCCTTTAGACCTGACTAGATTAGATCCATGTTCAGAGGTTATAGTCTGACAGACTCAATATAGTCTCCTCAAGCTGCCCCGTCACCTTATACAAAGTAAATTGTATCCTGTTGCCATTCTGAGGAGGGGATGTGAACTAATGAAGTATACAGTACTGCTGAACACAAAGCATGGAGTGTCAGGGAATGTGAAACCTGATCCTTTGCGGATCTGTGTGTAGTGTTCGACTAATTTAGTTGTGTTCTCTTCTCAAGGCTACAATGGAAAAGGATTTGTCTGTGATTTTGAGGATGAAGGAATGTGTGGATGGGCTGACAAGTCGTCCAGTGGAGAATATAAATGGGAGAGACGTCAGAGAGGGGAAACAGTCCCAGGCAGTGGACCGTCCTCTGATTACACCACCGGCACAGCCACGGGTACAGCGTAGTCTTTTTATTCTCGTGTTTATGTGCCACGAGGCACAATCAAACATGCATAGTTGCATTAGTACAAGATATTTTGGAAAGTTTGCTTAAAGCATTATCCTGCACTAAACTGCAATGTTAATAACCTAAAATGTCATATTCAATGTTTCTTATTACTTAGGTTGGTTCATGGGAGTCAGTGCATTGAACACAGAGGTGCTCCATACTGCAGTTCTGATCTCTCCAGTTATTAATCAGACTTCAACAACATGTCGTCTTAATCTCAGATACTTCCTGTGGGACTCAGGTATAATGACTGCAGGTCACAAATTCAAACTACCACATTTGGACACTTGTTTAGTCTTGTTTGTCCAAGTCTTTTTGTTGTTAGTCTTGTTTTTTGGTCATATAAGTTCTAGTTATAAAATGTATAATTTTTTTACTTTTTACTGTAGGTCACACTGGCCTTGGCTCTACACCCTTGTGGGCATCCATCCTCTACTCAGATGGTGGAGAGGCGGTTATCTGGCATCCTGAGGCCTCCAGTATCCGTGCCTGGAGGGAGGCCCTCATTTTTCTGGGTCGTATTCCCTCAG
The DNA here is from genome assembly GCA_015106715.1 of Bujurquina vittata. Classification (NCBI taxonomy): domain Eukaryota; kingdom Metazoa; phylum Chordata; class Actinopteri; order Cichliformes; family Cichlidae; genus Bujurquina; species Bujurquina vittata. The sequence goes on from VUQK01026168.1 coordinate 4,165, forward strand.
CTTTTCAAATCCGTCTTCACTCGCAGCGCTCAGTGGGGCAAAGAGGAGATGTGGCCATAGACCAGCTGGAGTTTCTAGACTGTGCTCTTCCCTGTAAGTCCCTCAAAATATCTCAAAGTATTGCGAAGAGTCCCTACTCTTTTTCAAGTCATTGTGGAGCGTTTCACAATCAATTAATTGCGGTAAACTGATCAAAAATTGACAACAGTTTTTATTTTTTATTTTTTTTTTTTGAATCATCAGCACCACTCTCTGGGGAAAACTGTTCAGCAGGAATGGTAAAGTGTAGCAACGAGGCCTGCGTGGAAGAACGACAGCTCTGTGACGGCAGCGATGACTGTGGCGATGGATCTGATGAGCACAACTGCAGTGAGAAATCAAATTTCACCTGAATCTCATGATAAATATGTAGGAATATGCCCAGAGATACAGTATATTAGTCACAATACAAAATGAAATGGCAGAATGGAAAAAAATGGCTCAGCAAAATCTAAAAAAAGTCACTGGAACGTCGTTCAAAGATAAAATCCCAGACGAGACACTGGTGTGTAAAAAAGCAGAGAGTAACGGGCCTACACAGTTAATCAGAATAAAAAATTCAATTACAATTATGATTTCAAGCATGTGGGAAAATATTGATAAGCTGCTTTATTTCTTGCTGAATTTCTTTTGTTTGAATTCTTTATTTCTTGTTTGAAATTTACATCAGCACGGTGGCGCAGTTGTTAGCACTGCTGCCTCACAGGTTGAATACCTTCTGGAAGGATTCCTTCCAGACCTTGCCCCGGCCTCTCTCTCACTGTGTGGAGTTTGCATGTTCTCCCTGTGTCTGCGTGGGTTTCCTCCCACAGTCCAAAGACATGCACTTACTGGGGTTAGGTTAATTGGCTAATCTAAATTGCCCATAGGTGTGAATGAGAGCATGAGTGTGAATGGTTATCTGTCCCTTTGTGTTGGCCCTGTGACAGACTGGCGACCTGTCCAGGGTGTACCCCGCCTCTCGCCCTATGTCAGCTGGGATAGGCTCCAGCCCCCCGCCCCCCCCCGCAACCCTGAAAAGGCGCGAATGGATGGATGGAAAATTACATCAATATGATCTTTTAGCTTTTGTAAGAAATGCTCAAATCCTGCTGCTGGAATGGTCTGTTCTCCTGACCATTCCAGCAGCATGGTCTGTTCTCCTGAAACAAAAACCCTGAGCAGAGTTCATCTTAAGGAGACTGCATAGGATCAGGAGGCAATATGGGCATGGGGCAGACAGTGGTAAAAATTTATAAAAAAAAAAAAATTATAAAGAAATTTATAAACCAGGTTTGAGGTTTCAAAAGGAGTCCGGAAGATGACTTTGTCCACCTTTTATGTACAGTTTTGTTGTGGCAATAATGATTCTGTGTTTGAGATCACCACTTGCTGTGTCTCCAGCTCAATATAATCGCTGTGATTTTGAGGATGGTCTGTGCGATTGGGACCTGAGGTCAATTTCCGTACTGAAATGGAAGAGGACAAATCAGGAGCAGGTCTCCAACATGGATCCTCTGAAAGGCCCAGGCCGAGATCATTCTAAAAACACAGCGTCAGGTATAATAAACTTTCACTATTTTCACTATTAAAGGCGTCAAATTACTCTTTTCACCTGAGTTATTTTAAGTGTCCTTGTATTAGAAATAACTGAATAAATATAAATTTTTTATTTTTATTTTATTGTTGTTATTTGTTGCAGGTTACTTTTTATATGTCACTGTCCCTGATGAAGGTCTTTCAACGGACTGGGCCTCCTTCCAAAGTCGCCTTCTTGAACCCACCAATAGTTCACATCCTTGCAAGGTGAGTCACAAACGGATGCCTTCTTTCCCACAGAGGATTTATTTTTACAGTTACCCCACAGTGGTCTGAAGTACTCAAATGCCTAGAAAAGATAAAAAATGAAGTAAGAATTGCATAAATTGCTGGAAAGAAAAGTGTTTTTAAATCAGTGCTGTTAATAATAATTGAATTTAAGTCCAAATATAAATATTTTAGGCACAGTTTGAACCTAATTTCACGAGCTTCCTGTACCTGCCTGCTGTAGATGGTGATGTACACTCACCAGTTTGGGCCGAGGTCGGGCGGTTTGACGGTGATGGTTGCAGATAAATATATATACCCAGTGTGGGAGAGAGGTGGGTCTTTGGGTGACCTCTGGGTGAAGGCAGAGGTGGACATTGTCACCAATGTCACATTTCAGGTGAGTATCTCTCACAGGTGAGCTAATATGGGTGCCACAGACTGAAAGGCTCTGTCCTCCCTAGTCTTTAATCTTGTACGAGGAACGGCTAACATATTCTGAGCCTGTGATCGAACAAGACGAAGCCGGGGCCCGGGCGGTTAGTGCTCTGCATGTAAATACAAGAAAACAAATCCTAAAATCTACTGGGAGCCAAAGTGAAGAGTGTATAACAGGAGTGATGTGTGTGTTAATAGTCTGGCTGCAGCATTTTGTATAGCTTGGAGGTGTGAACAAGGTGACTCATCTAGGCTGGAAAATAGGCCATTGAATGTACATAGACAGCTAACATAATTCTCACAATAATCCAACTGATAGAAAATGTTCCATGTTAATATATACATGTACATTGGCCAGTATTATTGTTGTAGAATAAACCTGTAAGAAAGGAGAGTGTGCAGTACTCTACTTTAACACAACCTTATGTTACTGCAGTTGTATTAATGCTCAAGCGTTGGGTCACTGTTTTTAAAACCAAACCTCAATTATTTAAATCTTATATGATATTAACTCACTGAAATAAAATGATGAATGGAATCGTAAACCATTTCTGGTTTTAATGGTTCACGTAGGCCCGTTGTCTGCGTCCCACTGACACACTGTGTTCCCTAATGCATGAGGCATGAGGCTAGCTATTAACTGTTTTCCATTTACATTAGCAGAGCTAATGTGGCTGGTCCTCCATCCTGGAGTTGCTCCTTCAGTACTGATGTTAAAACTTGTGTTTTGAAGACATGATTTTAATGATGTTGCCAGTTAAAGAAAGCTGGGAGGGATCTGTTCATCACAAACTTTTCCACATGGAATAGCTTTAATTTCTTAAAATGGGAATATTTGGAAAAGACTCAGAAGAAAGTTCTTGTTCTGAAGACATTTTCAGTGATTTTGAACAGAGATTAAAATTCAGTCTTACGCTGTATTTAAATAAGTAATATATGTTTTTTAAAATTGTAACTTTAATAACTATCAACTTTAAATATAACCACCATGGTTAGTCTGTGACAATTTTAGGATAAAATAAAACATCTCTTTTAAAAGACAAAAGCTGAGAATAGTTTGAGTTTAATTAAATATTTCTTTTTATTTTATTTAAATATATTATTTGCAGATTCAATTTTGTATTTTTGTTACTCACAAAACGGATATCTGGCAGCTTGGGAACAAGTATTTAGATTTATTTTAACCTCATTTATAGTGTCATTTCAGATAATTGTAGCTGAAATGTAAAATAGCCCCTCTTCTCTGTCGACTTCTTTTCTTCCTACAGATCCTGATTATGGCAGCGATCAGGAATTTTGCATATGGCGGTATTGCTATTGACAGCATTGTGCTGTCTCCTGACTGCCGCGTATCGGGTGGTAAGCTTCTTAATTGTCTTAACTTTGAGAGAGAAAAAAATCATCTGCAGGGAACAGGTAGGAACATCCTCTGATCATTTTCTCTCATGCTCTCCTCTTCAATAGAAAATATTTCTTTTGGAATACCCCCTAAACCTCCCAAAAATCCGTGTGCTGAACCGGATCAGATGTGTGATTTTCATGTTGACTGTGCAGGAGCGGAGGACGAAGCAAAATGTGGTGAGTGTATTCATCCTGTTTATTCGTTTGTACTTTTATGTACTGCAAAGTTTTAAATGATAAGAGGAGTTATGATTTTATGAGCTGAAATGTAAGTGAAGCTGAATTCAGAAGGGTGTGCCTAAATGTAACTAACTTTATTCACAATAGCTACTTTATTGAAAGAAGAAGGTTAATAAAATTGAGATAATCTGAAATACTTTGTATGTTATAGAATTTAATTAATCGTTTTGAAAAACTAAGTAGGTTTTGTTTTTGTTCTTGTAAACAAGCCTAATCTTTGTGACTCATTTCTCCTGCACTGAACATGTAATATATACAAGATTACTGATGATCATGGTTGTCTTTTTAATCACTCTTTTTGACCACAATATCTCCATGAATCTATTTTGCAGGGGATTTCTCTTACACTCAGGGCAGCTCAGGCTGGACTGACACCAGCCTTGGGACCCAAGGTTGGGTGCTATATCAAAATTCCACAGCCGAAGGTACAAGCAGTTCTTTCTGTTATTCTACTACTGATGTTTACTAGTTCACAGTATAATATACTTGTATGTGTCTATTTTCATTTCTCAGAGGAGTACCTGTATGTAGCGAAGGCCCCAGGCCAGCAGCTGACTCAAGCCCAAACACGGACCCCCCTCCTGGGCCCCACTGGGCCTGTCTGTAGCATGAGCTTTGATTATGCACTAACTGGGAATCTCAGTTATATTGGTGAGTTGTTGTCCTGCATGCCATATTTTTTTGCAGAACACAAACTTGGTGTTGATATAAATCTCTGTTTACATCTTTCTGCTGTAGGTAATCTGTCTGTCAGAGTGATCGACAGCGTAATGGGCATGGGGCCTAAACTGTGGGAGTTTAATGGCCAGACTGGAACAGAGGCGGAGGAGTGGCAACACGCTGACATACTCATTGGGTTCAAGAAGCATCGCTTCCAGGTCAGCTTTATTTTAAGCGTTTCGCTTTAGTTTTGCTGCTCAGGTATTCATCATTTTGCTCAACTGACGAGATGCAGCCTCTCTGAGACTGGTGTCACAAAAATTAAATTCTGATACCAGCATCATTAAAGGGACCTTATTATTTTCATTTCTACTGCCATTTTACTCTGCTGGAGTACCTTTGTGTAGTTCACTGTTCAGGATAATCCTTACATATCTCATACAGGGCCTTGGTGCAGCCCCTCAGTTCACTGTCTTAACCAAGCTGACTTTAAAGCCTTTCTTCCTTTAAACCAGCTTTCTTCTCATTGGCTGCCTCTAACAAACAGAAGAGTTCAGTGTGGCTTCTGTGCCGTATTTGAGATATCCAATTTTGGTTCCGTCATACAAATCCCGAGATTACTTGTACATACTCTGACCTCATTGTTTAAAACACGCGCCATGTTTAATATGAGCATCCACCACTGTAATGGTGCATGTGGTAGAATATAGGAAAAGCATTATAGTTTGCCTTTAATTACTTTTTCTTTATCTGTTGGCTCCAAAAGTATCAGTCATATACCAAAATAGTTTTTAACAATTGGACCACAAAAAAATTCTCAATATGAAAATATATGACTTTATTAATAAGACTTTTTGTGATTTTGAAATCAAACAGTAAAACATCTGCATATTATTTATCTGATTGGAGCTTTGTTTCATCTTTTCCAGCTGGCATTTGAAGCTCACGCTGAGGAACTTCGTCCATGCACCAAGATTAAAGTGAAAAATGTGAAATTTACCAGCTGTCATGCTGGCTATTATCCATTTTCTCCAACAGGTAACTTTAATATCTGCTTACAGTTTGCATAAATTACAATGCATACTTTATTCTTTTTTCAGTAAATAGCTTAGTACTTAAAAACAAGCATTTTTATTTTGGCCAGGACTGTCATGCAACTTTGAAGAGGGACTGTGTGGGTGGTATCAGGACAGCAGCGACAACTTTGATTGGACAGTGCTCAGTGGGATGGACCACACCATCAGTGTTGGTAAGCCTTTTTGATAAAGTAAAATAAAATAAAAATGACACAATAACACATAACAGTACTTTATATTAATGAAATTAATTCATTTTTGTGTTTAGTTACTTTTAAAAAATTATAAGGTGTGTTTGAAAGTGCAGATAATAATTTTGTTAAGCATTAAGTGGTTGCTATTACATTGTGTCACTGTGGGATGCTGATCCAGCTTTCTGTTGATGTCCAGGCAGAAGTCTTGTTGTGGACATGTGGAGTCCTTTCCTGCACGGTTTGTTTGGACGCTTAATTTCCTTTCCACAGTTGCCGGGTCCCAAAGATTACTGCCTGTACTTCTTCTACAAAATCTACGGGCCAAACACAGGTGATGATAATTTCATATTTTTTAAATGGCCAGTTTGTTAATTTAGAATGAAACATTGCTTCTTCAGTTAAAAAAAAGTAGACAATTCTGATGATTTTTTTCCAGGCACTCTGAATGTGAAGCTAACAGATGGCAAAGGTTATGAGGTGGTCCTCTGGACCCACAGTGGAGCTAATGGAAACGTTTGGCATGAGGCACACTGCCCAGTACCTCAACAGATCTCACAATTTCATGTATGTAATAACTGCACACAGAATCATTGAAATCTCTAAACAAAGGAGAGACAATCATCCATCCATCTATTTTCTTTGGCACTTATCCAAATTAGGATCATAAGGTGCTGGAACCTTTTAATATACAGATCATTAACATTTTAACCTATCTTCATCCTTGATGTTTTTAAATAAAGGCATTAGTGTTTATTTATGTCTGCATTTCATCTGAAACACAGACATTAAATCTCTGTAAAGAACTTTGTCCAATATTTGCTTTTTTAAAATAAATTAATTAACTTGAGTTGATGATCTTAGTTTAGTCTTTTTCAGCCCAAAATCCAACAGAAAGTAGTAACTTTTCATCGTCCTTCTTTCCCATCTCACCAACAGCTGGTGTTTGAAGCAGTTCGCTCCGGCTATGACGGACTCGTGGCCATCGACGATGTGGCGTTTGTGGATAATCCATGCACCAACCCAAGAGCGTGTTCCTTTGAAGGCCAAGAGTGTGGGTACACCAGCTCTAATAAAGATCAGTGGCTCCACCTCAACGGATACACATCCGCATTAAATGGGCCCCAGATTGACCACACTCTGCAGACTGAACTGGGTGAGAAACAGTCCTGCCATTTCAATATTTAACAGAAAAATTGTGTTCATACGCTGTATGATCTGTATCCAGGTTTCTACATGGTTGTCAACACCAGAGCAAGCGTCCTTCCTTCAGGTAGTACCGCAGTCCTCACCTCACCTGTTCGCCGCGGTACTACCCGTACTGAGTGTCTGCATTTCTGGTATCACATGGGAGGAGCGAATCCTGGTGAGGCAGCTTCACAAACAAAACATAAACATGACAACAGAAAAAAAATGTTAAACTAACCGACTGTCCCTCACAGGTTCTCTTACGGTGTATGTGAAGACAGTGAAGGGAGAGAGAGAGAAGATCTTCATGAGCAGCCTGAATCAAGGAGACGTATGGCGTGTCAGCTATGCCAACATTTCAACTGACCTCCAGGACTGGCAGGTACAGTGAGGAGGCAGTTACAGACGTTTTAAGTCACTAGAAATGTGATTAATTAATTTATATTTACATAGTCCCAGTTTTAAACTGCATCTTTAAATACTTCAGAAACACATCATTTATTCTAGTTTCAATCTATAAAAAATTGAGTTTGATGGGCATAAAAGTGGTATTTTTGCACCGAGATGATGATTCCAAGGTGTTTCCAGCCATTAGCTGAAAACATGGCATAACACGGCAATGTGTGCAGTGTTTCCTTAAAAATACTGAGGAAACTGAACAAGTTGAGGACAAAAGAAGCAAACCTAAAAATGTATCTACAGCAGATGTACAGTATCTGTAAGCTGTGTCTTTAAAAACTAAGAAACAAAGGTTTATTGTTGGCATGTATGGAGGAGGTACAACAGTAAGTGTCTGCAACCATCTGTAAAATATGATAGAGGCTCTGTCATGGTTTGTGGCTGCATTTCAGCCACTGCTGTTGGGGATCTTGTCAAGATTGACGTAATTATGAACACAGAAAAATACCATCACATTTTGATCCACCATACAATATGATCTGGAAAGCACCTGACTGACAACAGCTTTATTTTTCCGCAGTGATCCAAACCACACTGCAAGTGCAGTAACAGCATACCTGGCTAGAAAGACACACAATAGAACAACACCAGTCATGGATGGGTCTCCACAGAGCCCAGACCTCAACATTAATGAATCATTATGGAATCATCTTGACAGAGACCCTTATATACTGTATTTCCATGCATGTTTGCACATTTTAGTCTATCGCAGCAACTATTTCCCTTTTTTTTAACCAAAGTATAAAGAAATGAGTGTTGGCTCAAGACTTCTGCACAGTACTGTTTGATCTATGGACCTTCTGTTTTTTGTCTCAGTTGGAGTTTGAGGTGGTCGGAGCCGGAGGGAAAGACTCTTCTTACATTGCAATCGATGACATTGTCCTTTCACAATTTCCATGTGAAGATCAAGGTTTGCACTGTCAATATAGATTTTAAGACTGCAGCGAAAGCTGCTTTCACTTACTCACAAAGGGTCACCACAGCAGGTAGTTCTGGATATTTTGATTTGGCAGATTTTTTTCATGGGATACCCTTCCTGATGCCCCCAAGGGTTTAGTTTTTCTTCTCAGGCATGAACTGAGGCTCTTTTGCTTATTAGGCAAATGTGTGTGTTTCTATAGACAGATAGCCAAACAGACCCTTCAGAGCTGCAGTGATGGGAAATGTAGGAGACTGACCTTGTGTCTTTTGTTTCAAAAACAACTTAACTTGTGTTTCTATTGTGTTATTTAACTGTTTTATTTAACTTCATTGGTGCACTTGCAATGATAAATATAAACATGTTAAGAGTGATACTCTGATGGGCATAAAAAGATCCAAGTCCAAACACTCCTAATAGGTTTGGAAATGTAATAAAGGCCCTTATTTTTACCCCATCCCGCAGGAGTTTCCTCGGGATACTCTGTGTGCTACATGGAAGCACACCCTAGGAGCATCAGGAACTGAAAATATTAGTTTTGAGTGTTTGGATTTTCACCATGTAATAGGCTCTCTTTAATATGAGATCCTGCACAGTGTTGCACAGTTGAAGTGTTGTGTTTGTTTTATTTCCTCAGCTTCCAAGTGCAGTATGGAGAAAGGGATGTGCACCTGGAGCAACACTCAAAACGCTACCATAGACAAACTGGACTGGGAGCTGACGAGTGTTGACACCGAGCGTCACTACCCCATCCCACCTGAGGACCACACTCTGGGCACAGGAAAAGGTAAACCAGAGACAAACAAAGAACTAGAGAGCAGTTGCTGCAAAATCACTCTTTTAACCACTCTCCCTTTCCCTTCTGCTAGGTCACTTCCTGTTCTTTCCGAGCAGCAATCGGACAGAAGTCAATCAAAGTGCTCTGCTGCTGAGCCCTCACCTGCCCCCAACTAAAGGCACCTGCCTGAGATTCTGGGTCTACAAAACCCAGTCATGTAAGAAAACCATTGCTATATTTACATCTGTTTTGAATGCATTTATCTTTCATTACCATTTTTGTTTTTTATGCGTGTCTTTAGCGGACTGCCGCCTAAATGTGTCAAGACTCTCTGGAGGTAATTTCAGCTCGCTGGCTGAGACTGAATTTGGTGGATTGTGGAAACGTTTTGACATCAACATCACATCTACTGAGGAATACCAGGTCAGACTCACACTTGTAACAAATGACTAAATATAGTCATCATATTCTACTGTTTCTATTGTTGTAAGTGTATACGACTTACCGCTATCGCCGCATTGGCTGTCAACAGATTGTGTTTGAGGGGGTCAAAGGCACAGCAGGTGTGATAGCTTTAGATGACATTGAATACACCATCGGGATCAACTGCGCCAACAAAGTCACAGATCCAGTCAAACGTAAGAGCAGAACTTCCAAATTGTATTCAGTGTAAACTTTTACAGATTGTAGTAGTGATTTTTGAATGTTTTGTACATTGTGCATGCTCAGACTCAGAGTTGAAAATTTTAAAAACTAGATTTCATTTCATTTTCACACACCTAAAACTATATCAGACCAATGTGAAAAATTAAAGAAAGAGAGGGGAAAAGACTAACAATTGATTCAGGTTATGCAAATCTGTCCATTGAATTAAGAAGACTTTTTTTTTTTTTTTTTTTTTTATTTTGTTTTTATTTTTTGGTGGGTTTTGGTTTTCTTTTCTTTTTTTTTCTCCGGCCCTGGTTAATTTTTT
>VUQK01026174.1:3274-25309 GCA_015106715.1 Bujurquina vittata
AGAAAAGAAGGGAGAAGAAAAGAGGGAAAAAAGGGGGGGGGGGGGGGATAAAGAAAAGGAGTAAAGATGGAGTGAAGGAGGCAAGGACACACAATGCAGTGAGAGAGCGGGTGCATGGAAGGGAAGACAGAAAAGAGATGATAAAGACAAGACAACCTAACTGAAGGGAGAAAGCGATGATGCGGGGGTCAAATGAGAGTGAAGCACAACAGTGACAACATGGTGGAAGGAGGAAGAGGAGAGGAGGAGGAGGGACGTGAAGACAAACAGCCTAAATAAACCAGAAGATGGGAAATAGGGTAAAGTGATGAAACCTTTGGGGAGAAGAAGGGCTGGAAAGCAACCTGCTGCAAGTGTGTCATCCTGCTCAAAACAAGCTGCGATAATATTTTCTTTTTGTTGTTCCCAGAAATATTGTGTGGCAATGAATTTAATCATTTTGCCCCGAATTTCAATTTACTGCTGTAATGCGATGCAACAGCGCTATAAGCACAGTGTCATCAGTGCCTTCCTCGGAGTCTGTTTGATATTCCTCATACACAGCAGCCACATCCAGGGTTTGTTCTCAGTGAAATGTGATTGGGTGGCGTCTCACTTTAGGGCATGACACGCTGCAACTTGAGGATTCACCAGTCAATTTCCTGAAGTGGAATCCAATAACGGCGAAGGCACCGAGGCGAGGCATTTACGACTCCTTAGGAGCATCAGGAGAGCCACGCTCAAAAGACTGTAGGTCCCTCTGAAGATGGAGCTGGAAACGCTGCATGCTGGAATAGGAAGCGGCGCGCCCGCGGAAACGGCTCAGTCTCAAATTAGCTTTGCCTTCTGCTGCCAATGCAAAGGTCATCCTCTGGGCATTTACTGACTATAGGCCACAAAGAGCAGCTGACAATCTGACCACTCAGAAACTTTAAGCCTTTTAAGGGTTGTGTCTTAATAATTTGACCAAGTAAACAAGTTTAACAGGTTACTGGTTTTAACCAATGGAAGCCATTTTGTGTATCAGACCTTTTGTGCTAACAGAGGTCCTCCAGGCAGCTGTCCACGTTCTCATTTCCACATTAGCACAAAAGCTCACATTACATTACTCTTCTTTTGTTTTAAAAAAAGATATCATTTGAACCTTGACATACTGTTGCCATGACACTTGGTTGTAGTGCCCATAAACATCATCTTAACCTGTTTCCAAATCTAGAAACATTTGCAAGGCCAAATGCTTTGGCTCAAACTCAGCTGTTACAACCACATCAACAGTCCATAATCCATAAGCCCACACGCATTTCTCCTTCAAGGAAAATGTATTCAGAAGTTCCAAAATCTTTTCCATTGGAAACTTCTTGAGGAAATGTAGTGAAGCTGTGACCCGCATGTCACAGGGGGTTCTGATGGGAGAGCAGTTCTAGTCATTGATGCCTGGGAAGTGGCCAAGCAAGAAAACAGTTTATGAAATGCTTTAGGTTTATGGCGCCTACTCTGAGGCTCTTTATTAATGATTAAAATGATCTCAGTCGTCATCTTTAGACTGGAGTGATGAACTTTTTGTTCCAAGGGATAATCCACAGACGCACCATCAGGCTGTCCATCAAATTCTAACCACTTCATCCTCAAGAGATTTGGTTCAAATTTCCTTTAGACTCGGCTGCAGACCCTTCTCGCGCACATCTGAATTGTGTTTGGTGTCGTCCCCATTCTGACGGGACGGCTGTAATCAGGGTCCTGTTGACCAGCAGGAATACGAGTGCAAGCTAGCCTGTTTGGCCATTACAGCCATGCTGAATTCTTTTGTGCCAAGCACGCAAATATTCAACCTCTTTTCATTTTTGTCAGTTTTATTGACTCAGAGATTTCAGCCTTCCTGCAGTAAAAGCACCGCGAACTTTGACCCCAGCAATTTTGCTCGATCCTAATTATGTGGGCCTCGGTTCATGCGGTATACGTGTAAATGCGATCCAGGGCGCGTGTTGGCTTTGCCAAAGCTTTTTGTCGTTTTGGGTGAACATCATCAGGAGCTGTTTTCACTCTTTAATTGCTTTGCTTCGAGACAAAGGTCTGAAGCCTGTTGGCATTATGGGCAACAAGGATTCCAGCCCAGCCAATCAGCTCGTCTGGGTCTGCTAACGTCCTGTTGGCACTTCAGGTAAGAGACTTACATTGCCTCTATATTGAGGTATTCGTGAACGTGGCACTTTATAGAGCATTTCGCAGAGCGTCACAGTTTAGCTCCGTAATTATGAGAGCAAATTTAGGCCTGTTGGGTCACTGAGTGTCTGACCCCAAATGGAGGTGCCCACTCAAAAGGCCCAGAAACTGAGTTTGCAATATGTTTGCAGCTCTGAAAGTATTTGCCAACGCTTTAATTTCTTTCTAATTTCTAAAGTCTGTCTGTGTTGTTGGTTTGCTGTTATTTTAAACTCTTTGTACTTTAAAGTTCTCTTTCAGAATAAAGGACACCCTGGAGGGAGGAAATGGTATCACGATCTGTTTTCCATCTGCTTTCCCGGCTTTTTGGCTGCTAGTTTGTTCTTCACAACATTTCTGCTTTTGCGCGCTGTCACACTCAACGCTGACATCATCGCTCTGCTCCAATCGTCTTTCTGCCCACGGGCTTCAAGCCAAGCTTTCAATCTCACTGCTTACTTCCTCGCAGACTCATTTGTGCAACCCACCTCCTCTCCATCTCCACCTCCTCCAAATCTCTTGGACTCACCCATCCAAGCCTCCATCTTTCTCTTCACTAGCACCAGCGTCTGCCTCCGGGAGGTCCTGCCCTAATCCTGATCCGTGCTGCTTCCGTCGGAGTCCAAGCATCAAACAGATGAACTGACTTCTGTACATCAATAAATGTTCAGCTTTTCAAAATGATCTCTCTTTATTGAAATGAGCATCATTAGTAAAAGCATGGTTATCAGTTACTTAATGTAATTTTGATATAATGTCCCCCCAGTTTATAAAAGCACGCCCAAAGACTGGAAAACTTTTTTCTTTCATGTTTTATAAACTCTCTTTTCTACCACTAGAATGAGCAAAAACTTTGACTGTTTGCAGTGGGTGTTGCAGTATTTCACTAAACAAGCTGGATAATGGAATAATGAGGTTGAGTTCTAGACTTTGAGCCATTGCACCACCTTGATTCTTGTCTTTCCAGATATTCGTCGTGGATTTGCTGCTACGGTTGGAATAATTGAACTGCTGCATGGCCCAATTTCAGCTGTGGGACAGGCGGCCCCACATTTGACTCTATAGTGATACACAGAGGAGTGCATGGTGGGCTCAATGGCTGGAAGCTGTCCAGGTCCTGTGGCTACCAATGAAGTCCAAATCTAAAGCTTTGCTGTCAAGAAAATGCACAAGAAATTCACTCCTTCACTGCAGAAACATAGCAACAGGCTGTGGCTGGATACGTTGGTAAGGTGGGCGGGGTCAGGGGGCGGAGTGGCGCTGGACTCTGACTGCAGTGGCAGAGAAGGACAATGCCAGTCCCCCGTCACTCAGCAGTATGATGAAACGGTGAGGAAGGCCGCTCTCAGAGAACAGATCAGGAAATCATCTGTAACGCTTCACTTGGGGGACGCTGACGTACGATCATCATTACATGTGTTGGAGCGATAAATCAGGCTCTTTAATGCATGTTACTGCACTGCATTGCTTGCACATCTGCCTCCGCACATTTTTATACGTATGTACTGGACTTTTTTTTGGTTTTGTTCATTAAGGAACACATATCATGCTTTTAAATGCTTGCTTTTCTTATGTAAATCGTTCATTTGATGTCAATAAAAAGTGGAACTGCAATGCTTTGGTCTGAATCCCTCTGTTACACCTGTTCTGAGGCTCGTCTTAGAGCAGCTGCTTTTGGTGCGCTCTCTTTAAATGTGAACGAGACATTTCAGGCCCCGCCCCCTTCAGGTTGCAGCGCGTTCCACTCCACCCCGTTCGGCCATTTTTGTAGTTTGATAGCAGCGATACGATTAGCTACTGGCAGAGACACAAGGAGGACTTTCCCGACTGATGTGGGTACACTTCCGAGAAAAATTAAATGTAACCAGGCACTTGGAAGAGGCTTCACTTGTGTAGCAGCTCCACAGCAAATACTGTGACAGATAAGAAAAAGTACCAGCAAACGGAAAAGTGAACAGGCTGAAAATTATGACACAAAAAGAATATAAAGACATCTACGCAGCACCGGGACAGAATACATTTAAATTTCCTGCACTGCAACACACTCGAAGTACACGACGAAATGTACTCAAGGGCTAAAAAAGTGGATTTTGCAGGATACGTGTCCTTTAAGGTTGATTATGTTTAACCGTATTTGACATATTTTTCATTAGACAAGTGGTGAAAAATACTTTTATGATATAGTTTCTTTACATAACTTGTACATGTAACCACCAGCTATTGCAAATTTTACACAGGCCAATGGGAGCTCGTCACGTGTTTCTATCAAAATCTCCACGAAAAGTGACGACATACACAAGTGAGCTTTGTGGATGGAAACCTGGAAACCATCCACGTGATTTCATTCCAGACTTACTGCAAGACAAAAAAGAGACAGCGCCATCTCTCTTTGACTGATGTATTTTATTGTAAAGCTATAAGGAAGGAGTAATTACAAGATATTGTTTCTTTGATTTGCTCAGCAAAAATAAAAGACCACATTTTTTTCAAATTCAAACATGCGAATGTTGATCAAAAGAGAACAGATGAGGCTCAAACAAACACATCACCCGACTTCCTCCGAGAAAATTCAGACCAAAAAACAAGTCAGCAAAAGTAAATGTACAGTTTGTCTTGCGACTCGGCTGAGACGAACATGACAGAACAAAAAGGGGAAAGCGGAGGGGCGATGGAGGAGGCGCGGTGCCGTCCTCCGCTCTGAGCCTGAGGCGTCACGCCTACAGTTAATAGAGCCTACGGTACTTGAGACGATATAATCCTAGGTTCAAGCTCAGACTTCCTTCGACTTGTTTGAATATATATATAGATTTTTATTATCATTTTTTTAAAAACCTACACTTGCATGTACATAAAACTGTACAAAAAACAAGGCATCACTAGCATTTGTCCTATATAAATATAACCAACCAACAATTAGGCTACAAACGTGGACTTCCTGTAAAGACAAAAAGTGACTCGGCGGTTCTGTCCGGCGGTTTTCTTCTGATCTCAAACAATATGAATCTTTACTCCATCTTTTACCAACGTAAGTGCAGTGCCACCATTTGCACAATTTGTACGTGGGATTTTCATCGTCAAGGTTACGACAAAATGATTTTCTTACAATCACATCCGAAATATATAACTCTGATTTTCTCAAAAGGAGCCATACTAGTCCACTGATGTCACTCTTGTGATGGTGATGACATTGTAGTGATCATTTACTGGCTTATTTGTGGTCCTGATTCTTTTTTCTTTTGTTTTGTTGGAAGCATCATTTATTTCTGAGAGAAATTACACAAAAAAAAGTTTTTCAAAGACTTTTAATGGAGCCCTTAAAGTCCTTTAAATTTTAGCACACTAAATAATAGCACACATAAGAAGCACACAGCAGCACTTTAGGAGCTCCAAGAAGTTCTGTTTGCCTTAGACCGAGACAAGAAATATCATTTCATCTTCAGACGTCAAACCCTTTGCTCATCAAGTCTGCAAAAATAGGCGTTATTGTCTAATTATACGTTTTTGATCCTTTTTCAAAATGTGTTTATCATTTTTATATCAAGCAGAAAATAGGCACTGTCTCCAAGGATTCAAATCCATTTCACCCAAACCAAGAAAGCAATAGTGTCGTGGCTGTCGTCGGATTTTTAGGAGTAACTGTTGTATGTTTTGGGAAACCAAAGTAGAAGTTGATTGATTGTGTAATCGCGAAATAACTCTGAACCTCCCGACTCTTCAGCTGGATTGGGTCTGGCTTTCAGTGAGGATGGAGTAAAGAAACAGAAAACACAGAGTCCAGTCTGCCTGCTCAGAAAAACCATCATTTACACGCCGCGTCTGGTAAGAAAACAGCAACGACCATTTATATTCATACAGTATGTCTATAGCAGTGTTGAATCCATAACATTGATAAAACAACTGTGACAACAACAAAAATGTATAATATTTATAAAGTTGGTTTGTTTCATGCTCAGCTGAAGCTTCCACTGCCAAGACTCCAGCTTCATTATAATACACAACCAAAGACAGCAAAGCACTCCCAGCCCAGCACACGACTTCATGTCTCTGCAGCTCTCATGTGATCACCGAGTCTTCATTCTGCAGACCTCTGCACCCTGCAAGTGCAAGTCTCACAAATCAAAGATGGTGGTATTTTCATCCCAAATAACACCTAAGCCTCAAACGTAAGTGTGTTTGGAGTCTGAGGCAATGCTGTTCAGTACAATCACAGCACTAAGAAGCTGCATTAGGGGAAATGCAGGACCCCGGCTTTTGCTGTGCTAAAAGTCAGAATGCTTGAAGGCAACGCACACTCAGTTCAGCCTCTTTAAAGGGCTCTTCATTCAAGTAAAGGTTGAGCCTTGATGCTGAACTTTAATGGAAATCAGGCAAAGGAGATTTAGTGGCAGTTACGCCGAATTTCCAAAATAAGCATTTATTTAAAGAGCATTGAGCGGTCACATGATTTCCCTTTGAGAAGAATTGGATGAAAACTTCATTTTATTTCTGTGCCTCAAGCACAATTATCACTGCAAATGTTTCAGCTATAAAAACACTGATTACACAAGAGCCACAAACGGGTTCCAAGTGGACAGAAAGATGAATTCACTGAGGCATCGTGTTGATGACATCACTGACTGAGGCTGAGGTGGGGAAAGGCTGAATTAAACCAACCCTGTTGTGTAATAGAACAAAGTAAAACTGCTGCAAAACTGCAGAAAGCAAAAAAAAACCTTTTTATTCATTGAAGTCCATCACTGAGCTGAACTCACAGAAAACGCAGCGTGAAGTAAGAGCAGGGATCCACTCCTGACGCTGAGCTCATGACCAACGTGTGAGTGTTGTGCGACGCAGGGAGGGCCACTTGCTCTGCACTGGGTTCTGAAATCATTTGAGGTCACTCAGAGGAGATCTGCTGCGGGTTTTCTGAGTAGCTTTAGGCGGTTCAGAGTTTCTTTATGGGCACTTTATGGGCTTTGAAGCACCTCCTCACTTCTAGCTCTGTGTGAAATCAGCTGTTTTAGCTCCCTCTGCCCCCCCTTATTAGCCGGCCTGGATCAACCTGATCTCATCACAAATCGAGACTTTTTCTGTCTGTGCTAATGTAATACATTAATGCAGAGCAAGAACCGGTTTTTCTGTCCCTCGTCTTTAAAATAGCGTTAAGCTTTAGCTGACTGCATCCTGCAGAGGCATCCTGATCATCAGTGAGGGAGTATGTGCCTTTTCAAAAGTCATATACAAAAAAAAATACACAACTACTACCTAAAAACTGTGTGACAAATATATGTCAGACTTGTTACCGACTCTCCGGCTTCACAATGTGTTGTGTCAAATGTGTTTCACACTAAATATTGATTAGCTCAGCTTTAAGAGTCCGGCAGCCGAGACACAGTGCGTGTTTTAAGCAAACTTTCCTGTTAAGTACAGCTGTGGATCTCATACATAAATAATGCCTGTCAGTAGTAAACCAATATGTTTAAAAATAACCCCTTCCTGGGAGACATTTATGCATTGAAGTCATAAATCAGTAAGTTTATATGAAGTGAACTATGGTCGGGCACTTTAGCTGTTAATAATGAATCAAGGGTAAACCAATGTCTTTTTGTTTTTGTGCAAAAACATTTTAAAATGACTAAGAACATATTTTTAAATTAAGGTCTGCACTTTAATTGCAAAACAGCATGTTTCCAGAAAAGCACAATCATTTTGAGAGGGAAACTTACTGCATTTTATTACTGAATGATGCACACGAAATTGGAAAGAAAACCCTGTAGAAACGTGCACGTGCAGCTGCACTCTGCTCCAAATATCGATCAGCGCATGTTTTCCCTTCCAAACGGCTCGTGCTCGATAACACATCAGATTTTTGTAGCGCTTCATGTCTGCGTGCTGACTGAGAGGAGGAGCAGCAGCTGACTCGAGCTCCAAAAAAAAGATTGGCCATTCAATTACTCTTTTATTTCTCTCTCTCCGGCCCAGCTGAATCTTTTTATTATCCACATTTATTCGGAAATATCTAATATTCAATACTTTGGCAATATCAGAAATAAACACAGATACATATTTTTTTCTTTTGTGACTGAAAAGCTGACCTGAAAGACACCTCCAGGGCTGACAGTGTGTGTGGCAGCAGCTGTGCTGGGGCTGATGGGTAGGGGGTGGTGGTGGACTTCAGGCTTCATGTGCACCACCAAAGAGCAGGAAGAGGTTGAGAGAATGCTCAGATGGATACTGCTTGGGCTTCTGTAGACAAACACCCGCTCACCTCGGTCAGATTTTTGTTCCTTTACAATCAAGCGAACAGTTAGGGCTGGATCAGGGGAGCCTGAACCCCTGGTTTTGCTGCTATAGGCTCAAGGGGCTGGGGGACCCATAATGCACTCCCTTACCCGTGCATGCGCTGCTTCTACTGACTTCTCTCGCTCATAATCACTATTTTGTCCTGTTTGTTACTTAAGGTCTCTCTGTGCTCCTCTTCTTCGTCCTCACAGTCCGACCAATCACAGCAGAGAGCGCCCTTTCTCCGAGCTGGTTCTGCTGGAGGTGTCTCAGTGGTAAAAAGGATTTCTTCTTCCCCGCTGTTGCCAGGTTCTTGCTCAAAGCAGGTCACTGGGGTCCTCTATTGTGGGGGTCTTTGCCTAACAACGCAAAGCACTCTAAAATGTGTTTCTACATACGACACTGTACAATAATGTATGCATACACTCATTTGTAGGCTTGGCTGGTTGTAACTGTAATTAATGTATTCGTCTTCTGGAAACGTCAGCAGTTTGGCTCTGACCGTTACAGCACTGATGTTCTGACCCGGACCACAACTGGATCCAAACAACTTGTGTATCTACATGATACACATGATACACATGATTTATCTGCACATGTCTGCAGCTTGGTTCCAAAATCTGGATGTAGCCACCGTGCTGTCACTCACTGGTTGTGGGCTCCACATTTGATTGCTTAGCACTCCACCTCAACACACAGACCCACACATTTGCTAAGTAAACAAAGCAAAAGTGCTTGTCAGGGCTGTGCTGCAATGCAAACTATATTATTTCTAGATAATCCCCTTAAAGGTATTCCAAAAGGCACCAACAGCACAAATACAGCTGGGTACCCCACTTCAGTGACTCAAATTAACAAGGTGGGGGCTGGCAGTTTAAAGAAAAAGGGCCTCACAGGGCTGTAAACATGGAGGTTCTGACCCGCCAGGCTTGGGTTCATTTTTCAGCTCCAGTGCTTGTTGCTTGCGTTGTAATCACATGTTTAACAGTAACACATATACATTAAGGTGTCCACATACTTTTGGGCCTCTCTGACAGTTTGCCGCCTGAAGGCCCAAGCCCTGCCACATGGCTTCATGCCTGGAATAGGCAACACAATCTTGGAGTGACTGTGCAAACATGCCAGCAATATCTGTGTTTGCTCTTTAGGTCTATTTGCTTCTGCATTAAAGCAAACAGTAAGAGCAGAGGTCACCAGAGGTCATCAGGCATCACCATGGTTCATTTTTCTTTGTGTGGGGTTAATTGGTGCCAAAGAGCTGAGGTTAAACCAGCACTACATGACCTCTCCCCCTCTCTCCTATCTTTCCTTTGCACAACACAAGACGTCAGACTCTTGGGATTCTATCGCCGAGCTGTGGGTAGGCATCGCAGAAGAGAATATGATTACTCACTCACGCTGAATTTGAAGTGTGGCGGGGGGGAAAGGAAGGAGGACAGAGAACACGGACCTCTAAGTTTGGCCTGTAAATAATCAATCGGAGCGCTGAGCGTTAAATCACCTGAGGAAGACGGGGAGGGCAAGAGACAGCGCGGGGCCGTGAACTCAGAAGCCCCCGTCACGGTGAGGACTAAATGTTGGCTGAATAAGAGTACAGTGACGGGGAGACGTGTCAGTAATAAAGGAAATATCTTCTGGCACTGAAGAAATCATGTCCTCAATCAAACTAACAGTAAACTAATGGATCTACAATGAGAAGCATCAGAAAGAAGATCTTTCTTAAAACACTTCAAAGCATGAATGACTTTTAATTTAGGCTCATGAAGGCTTTTGCACTAATTATGGGGGGGGGGGGTTGATATCTATAGGATTAACTGAATATTCAAGAGATTTGTTTTTCAAAATGTCAGTGGGAGAATTCTGAAGATTCCCGTCCTCATTAAATTAGTTTACATCTTTTATCCCAACATCCTCTTTTCCCAATCAGTGGCGAGTCTGCTGATAATCTGCTCTCAGCTGATCGCTCATTCACAGCGCCGTCACAGCCCCAAAGGATTAGGCCTCTGCGCCAGGCAGATGTGTAAACCACTACAGTACGGACAAATCTGCTCCAAATCAGGGAAATTTAGAAAAATGACATTGTAATCATGCCGCATGTGCTCATGCACTCGCCATGTTTCAAACATTGCCTGGTGTGGCACTTTCTTTGAGAAAGCCAGAGTCATAGTGTCAGGGTTCAGTTGGGATGAATCTGATAAGACTCTGATTTTATGCAGACTTAGCACATATTGATCCATAGACAATGTGCACTAACAGCTCTTCCCCAGGTCTAAAAAAGCTAGTGCAAAAAGTGCAGGACCAAATGTGGCTGTGCGATGTGATTACAGTCTACGCAATGATGTGATTGGATGCAAAGTCGCACCACGTGACCCAAACAGTGGCAGTTATGGGAGCTGAACACATGTTAACTTAGCTAATAGGCAAAAAACCAAGATCACAAACTTCACTGACAATCAGAAATAGCTCATCGTCTGCATTCGTGGGCAACATTTTTCTATAAAGACTTTAAGAAAAGGTCCTGGAGAAAAGTGGCGTAGGCCTGCCATCGTCATGTTCTAAAATGGCCCTAAAATAAACGTCCTGTGCCGTCACATCATAACACGTGAGCTTGTTTGCAGGTTGAATTTCCAGAAAAGCATCATCCAAACAGGTGAAAATGTACTTCTGTTAATCACCTGTGTGAGAAGCTGCCAGGTGAGACTTGAACGTGAAGCCCGGTTTCTAATGGATGCAGGTGAAATAATCTCACCACGCTGACTGATTCTCTCTTTGTTTTATGAGTTAAGAACTCAGTGTGAAGCTAAACGACTTGTTGGGGAGACTTTTTAGCAGCGCGCTCGCTCACTGTGCCTTTCCTTTCATCCATCCACTCCCAGCTGGCGTGCATCACTACAGGTGAATTCTCACATTATCCTCAGCAGCCATTAGCATGAGACTCCAAATGAATGAACTTCCAAACCAGCTCACTTTTACTGGTGCAAATGATTGCTGGTAATATGCTGAGCCTCGGGTTGTAATTAGAGTTTCTGTGCTGTGCTGTGTGGAGGGGGAGTTAGGGGACTCGAGCCTGAACAGGTGTCATTAATCCTGCATTCCTGTGCAACTTCAGCACTGCAGGAAATGGCAGCCACCTCCCCCGCTGCACACAACTAACAGGTTTAATAAATACTTGTGCTAAACGCCGCGCGGCTCGGCTTCACACTGAGAAGGTAAAGAGGTGGGAAATAACGAGCGGCGACAAAGACTGGAGAGCTCTTCCTTCAAGCTTGAAAAGCAGCAGGGACACACTGAAGCCCACCACGGCTGCAAAGGATGAAGAAGCCGTCACACTCAGTGGACTGTCAGCATCAGGAATCATGCAGCTGCTCTGTGCACGTGGGACTCCTTCCCAAACTAACAGGAACAACATCGCCGCTGTGTTTCAAGCTTTGACGTGAAGCTTTTGTAATCGCTCAGTCTAACTAATGTTTACTGTCTAAAAAGGAGTTGCTGGTGGGGCAGCCTACATTGTGACAGGGGCGCCTCCATGTGATTTGAGGCTTGGCATGCGACATCTCCTCAGGTCATTTAACCACACGTGTATTAATCTGTGAACTTGTGCGCTCTGTGGGCACGCTTTACAACACTGCCCGTGTGCACAGCATCGTCAGCTTTTATGCTGCCTCAGTTCAGGGCTGCTTGATCTGGTCCTATCTTATAAACAGTGAAGCGCACGTTTGGTCGTACGACAGTCTAGTCGCAGCTTTATTTCAGACGTTGGTCAGCAACAAAAGCGTGGTCAGCCAAAGGTGTGATTGCTACAAAGGTGGACACTGACTGAGTGTAGGAATATACACTGTGACGTGGTGCTTATTGTAGACACCGACTTTGACCCCAGGAAAGCAACATTCTCCAGAGGATGGAGCTCCAGGACGGTTTGATTCTCAACAGGCAGAGTTTATGAAATCCTTCCTGAACATTCATTTGGGGGATGATGCGAACACAAGAAATGTCAAAATGCAAAAGATTGCAATGAAACGATCATGTTCTGCACCATGAAATATGAGCCTTGGTATGTGAGCTTGTCCCAAATCTTTCCTGTAGCGTCACAAGAGAAACCTCACGATAAAAGCGTGCAGCTTGTATGAGTTAGAGCCTCAGCTAACGCTGATTCTTTATTGGTACTTTTTATCGAGTTGGTTTTTTTGGTCATTATTATAAAACGTCTAAAAAACAGGATTTTCTGAAGCTCTGTGGGCTTGGAGCCATCGCTCAAACGAAACGATTTCACTGAAGTTCACAATGATACGGAGCAGAGCAGGACGTCTGCAAACTGCGTTTTGGCTTCATTAACATAAATGCTCGTAATCAGCTGGTTATTGGTACAACAGACTGATTTGTTGGTGGAGTAATAGTTTCTGCTTTACAAAGAACAATGCTGCCTTAAGCTTTAAACTTTGAGGTCTCTCACATGTGAACATATAACAACACAGGTGGAAGATTTATTAATGTCATGTCATTCTGATGCATGGAAACCATCATGTGACTGTTTTTGGATACCCTTCTGTAATATTCATGTTTACATTGATCATATTATGGTATACTACTGACAATAGCGTGAATAATATAACTGCTCCTCAGATTCTGATGGTCTGAAAGAAGCACTTGGGTTTCCTTCGGTTCTGTGTGACGCTGTATTGGTGCGCCTCGAATGTCTTTGCTTCCTCTTTAACTCAAAATGCACTGTGTTGCTGCGTTGCAGAGGAGAGGAAAAAAGAATAAGTCTTGCGTTACTCGGCACCGTTGGTGATGCTCAAGAGTCCAGGTTCCTGCAGTGTGAGGGTGAATGCTCTGTACATGCAACCATTTGCATTTCCATCCGGCCAGTGTTACATGAAATCTGCAGGAAGATTAAAAGCAGCTTCCACTGCCACTGTTTGTACTATTTACAGCACTGTACACTGAGAAAAAAGACTTCTTCACAAAAACCCCTAAATACTGAGATTGGAAAAGAAAAAAAGGATTTCCCTGTGTCTTCAGAGCGGACAGAGAAAATTTAAAAAGGAAAGAAAGGATAGATAGCGTTACACAGTATACTTAAGTGGGATTTACAAGAAGTTATTCCCTTCGCCCTCTGGAAGGTGCTATTTTTCTTTTTGGGGGTCCCACACAGCAACATAGCCAAAGCAACACAAAGAATCCAGCTGAAAAACATGTGTAGCTAAATAGTTCCCATTTAAATTAGCACAACAATGTGGTGTCGTTTACATTCCTTCCACAGCCGCTCGAGCTGCTTTTTAATCAGCTGATTTGAATTTGTATCTATTTTACATTTGATTGGTTTGTACAGGGGTGGGGGGGCACCTGTGGGCAGAGTTGGAGGGGTCTAAAGCCTTGTAGGTGGATGCGTTTATAAAAAAGGTAAAAGGGGGAGTAGGTGCTGCGGCACAGCAAGTTATAGGCACAGGGGGCGACTGTGGGGTGGGGGGGGGGCAGGTGGTGGCAAGCAGCGATGGGGGGGTGATGTGGAGTGGTGGAAGGTGATTGTGGGTTTTAAGGTGGAGAGCTGTGCCCTCACAGGTAGATCTCCCTCTTGGAGGTTTGGCCAGTTGGAGTCGTAGCTGAGTGGTACTCCACCGCCTGGCTCAGCGGGATCTCCTCCATCCCACAGTCTTTACTGGACGAATCTCCTCCACCGGGGTAGGCACTGCTGTAGGGTGTCATGAAACGCATGTTGGCCACTTTGGAGCTGCTGCCACCACCCCCGCCACCCGGTCCGCGCTCCTCCATCGGCAGGGGCTTAGGGCTGCCGTTGGCCATCAGCTGCTCCTGCCCGTCCATCTCTTGGTAAGGCACGAAGGTGGAGAGCTTGGGGGCGTTCTTGGATACCTTGCGGTTGGGAGAAGGCTGGCCGGGCATCCAGCAGGAGTCAGAGTGGCCAAACTCGGTGCACTCCCGGGTGCATTTACCGGTCATTGCCACGTCGGGAAGAGGCCTGAGATCTGCAGAGAGACATACACAGAAAGCAGAGAAGCAAAGGATGAGTGCGGTGGAAAGAGGAGCACGGGGAAAGGACGGGGATGGAGATGACGTTAGGGTGCAGCGCTGTGTCACCATATAGAGAGAGAGTAATCACCAAAAGACTGATTACTTTGTAATGTGTCTTGCTGATATTTTAGCAGTCACTAAGGAGGCACGGAAACAATCATCCTGCTAAAGGGGTGGCTGTAGCTCAGGAGGCAGAGCAGGTCACCCACTGATCGGAAGGTCGGTGGTTCAATCCCTGGCTGCTCCAGGCTGCGTGCCAATGTGTCCTTGGGCAAGATACTTAACCCGAAGTTGCTCTCCGACGCAAGCGTTGGAGTGTGAATGTGTGTGAATGTTAGCTAACTAAAAGCAGATAGAGTAGAAAAGCGCTATAAAAGAGCTAGTCCATTTAACCCAGTGGGTTGCACACTACTGATGCACAAAGGTGGTATTATTTGGCGTCTTGGGATGGAGAAGTGCCTGAAATGTCTCTTTTCCTGGAAGGCTCTTTTCCGGCGTCTATGTTCAGTGTAATCTCAGTAAATGAGCCCCAAAACCAAAAGCTTTTAAAGCTAATAAATACAGAGATGTAAAGCCAGTGAAGTTATGGAACTGATTTACAGACTCTTCCACGTCAGCTCGGCTGTGTGATTGGACTGCTCGTTAAAATGCAAGTGAAACGATGAAGATTTAACTTTTGATTGAACAGGCTGACAGTAAAGATTTCCAGTGTTAACCCCCCCCCCCTTACTTTTTTCTCAGATTTGAAAAGATCAGCGCTGCATTATGATGCCTTTTCTTCTGTTCAACCCATTATGATAAACATCAGATTCCAGTTATTGTGCTAGCAGCCTTTTATACATATAAATACCTCCTGCAGTAATAAATGTGTGTGTGCAGGTATTTCGTGCTTTGTGTATTTTATTGTTATTTATTAGGCTGAACTTTACTTGCTGTTTTGTGCATTAATGCTCATCTGTGGGATTTTGTCTCGTATTGCAGAACAATTTCCCCTGAGATTTTGCAGCTAAAAGCTGAAGTTGGTTGTAAATTGCATTTGACTGCAGACAGATAAATGTGTTTCATAAAAAAATGGTATTTGTGTATCCAAAGATCTCATAAATGTTGCTTTTGTTCCATAAAATCTAACAAAGCTTCGAGTGCAATGTCACAGTTCAGCCGCGTGCAGGCTGGTGAGAGCAGGAGATGCTGATTAAAACTGTCATTATCCCTTTATCCACACGCAGTTCTCTCTATTTGAAGGAAATTAATTAAAGCTTTGCGTGTATTTTTAATGTCACTAATAGTTCACAAAGTGCCAGGAATCTGTTGCTGAAAGCAGGAAAGCACAGATCCAACAATGGGTGCTGAGCGTGAAACGGGATCAGCAGATTTGGAGAAGGGAACACAACCATGCTCAGGTTCGTTAAAATATTAATTATGTTTCACAAACAGTCAGTGAAAGCTAAAGCAGCAATTCTGTTACTGCCCTGTTCTTAAAACAAGTGGCTGCAGAAACGATACCTGCGTTGTATTCAGAATGATGTGATCACTGAGGTCATGATTTCCCTGTCTGGCTTCCCCTTTTGGTTTTGCTGTAAGTTGTGCGAGCGTTTCATCGTGTGCCTCTGAGACACAGAGGTGGACAGATGGAGAGTGACAGACAGACGCAGGGCTGAGCTCGCATTTTAAAGAAATCACAGCTTCGAATGGAAAAAGGTCAGAGATGGAAGCAGAAATATCAATGCGTATGCAGAAAGTAACCTTTCTCCTGTGCGTGACATTAGATCATTCTTTGATACTGGAGGCTGGGGGCTCAAAGGGGGCACAAGGGGTGGCAGTCCTCCTGGGGAATGGCGCTTATTTCCCAAAATGCCCTCTGCTTCATGCATAATTGAAATTCATTGCCTCGTTTTTGCAAAAAGGAGCTACAGTCGGCTTTTCTGTCTGTTTGCGGCTTGATGTGTGCGTTCTAATCCCAGGGAGTGCTGAGTAGCGGACGCTCGCCGTCTTTTTTCAACACTTCCCCTCCCCGTATTCTCACGGCCACGCTGCCATGGATTTTAGTTTTTAAGCACTTCCCATGCAAAAGCAAGGTGCTTGCAAAAATGTTAAGTCATGTGCGAGTGGCTGCCGAGTTCAGAGCGGCTGTTTAATAAGTGCTTTGCCTCCAAACGTCGTGTCAGCAGGAGGCTTATAGAGCACGGACTGCCTCAGAGCTGCACGGCTCAACAAACTCCAAACTTGACTCACTTCCACAACAACAGACGAAGGACTCAGCACTTGAGTTCAGCTGGACCACTGTGCGCAGGGGGACTTTGTTAGACTAAAGCTACGACCACTGCCATCAACTTTCTTGTGACAGAACAGCAGAAACTTCTTTATAAAAGCCTTCCAAGAGCAAATATTGAATTCTGACACAGTCCTTGTGTCCGCTGAGCGAGGAAATACTGATGAGCATCCTTTCCGCACCAATATTTTCCTTATGAATACACAATTATTGTGAGAGACTAATAAGTTGCTCGTACCGTACTGTAGTTGTATTGTTACTTTAAATTGCAATAAAACATTTATTCTTATGTGAGGGATTGCTATTTACACTACTTTTACCTAAATCATATCCAATATTTACTGACTGTGTGCACTTCATTCAAATGAAGCCCTACCAGCCAGGTGATGCAGGCCCCCACAGACACCTGCTTTAATTATGAGATCAGAGTTGACACTGTTTGGCCCATATTTGACCCCCATTTACAGTTTTCTTTTGGGCCACATTACTAATCACACGGACTCAACTCAGGCTGCTTTAACTCAGCCACAGCTTGAGCTACATGTGGCAGACTTCAGGTGTGTTGTTGGGCCACATCTGCACCCAGAGCAGATGGCACCGGTGCTGCGAATAGCTGAGCTTTGGATCAAATGTGTTTTTTATGCAGGCTGCTTTCCTTTCGGATCTTGAGGCCGTGCTTTGTAGAAGTTCCAAAAAATCCATTTTAAAACAAGGTCTTAAGACCTTGAAAAGGAAGGTGACTTGAAGATGTTTCACCTCTCATCCAAGAGGCTGCTGGTAATGACCCACGCCTCTGTTCACACCTTGGCTCATGATGATGATGAACATGACCAATAGTGGGTCAATGAGCAGCTGCAAAGAGGGTTTAAATACCTGGGACTCTCCACCGTTTGGTTTTAGAACTGAAGAAGCCTCTTGGATGAGAGGTGAAACATCTTCAAAAGCTCAAAGAAATCCAGGTGCCTTTTTTCATGCTCGTCATACTACCAATGACCTGGATAACCGAAAACCCACACAGACATTTTAGAACCAGGTTTAGTTCACTTAATGTTCAGCATAAGTGTTTTTGTGTATTCCATTCTAGACTTGTGCAACGTGTACAGGAGTAAGCTTGCCTGAGAGTGGCATGACACACGACTGGATGACTGAATGGATAATTGTGTGTGTGTATATATATATATATATATATATATATATATATATATATATATATAGACCGAGTACAGGTACAGATGTTCCTCCTGGAAGATTCACCGCTTTGTCCGCTCGTCTGTCATCGAGTTCTCAGGTACTTGTCGGAGTGGAACCACCTTTGAACAGGTGATGTTTACAAGAGCAGCAGGAAGCTCAACCTCTGTTCAGTCTTTGCAGTTATAGTGCAGCTCAATCACACTGTTGTTTCATGCCTCATTTCAAATGAAAGCAGGCAAGTCAGGTCAAACATACAGTTTGTCACATTTGCATGCTGCAAAAATATCATAAAGTCATTTTAAAATACATGGATGCATTTAATTGCAAATGTGATTATTGCTGCAGGGAGGTATGTTACAATAAATGTACCCAGACTAGACATTTCCTGTTTAGTCTTGTTTCAAACGCAGGTTTTGAACAGCATACTGTTTGTGTTGATTTGGCCATATAGAGCTGTATGCATGCACAAACCTTTATGATCAAAAACTGTCTATAGAGCCCAACAAAGCTGGCAATGAACTCATTAAAAAGTAGAGGAGCAAATCAGAGTGTGAACCTGTATCCGGGCCTCAGCCCAGCGATCTGTAACTCTAATCACAGAATTAGGGCTGATGGGGGTCATGTTTGTCCTAATTAGGCACAAGAACTAATTGGCCTTGTTTTTTTGATAGAGCTAATTGGCGAGCACGATGGGAGGAAGAGTTTGAGCGGTTAGGGTTGGTTGTGGCTAAGATGTGAGATCAATAACGATTTCGGCTAATAAGGCCCTCCTCCGTTGGTGGACATTAGCTGGCTGCAGCAGCAGCACCGCCGCCGCCGCCGCTCCTTCAGCACAGATCTTCATCAAAGAAAGCACGGAGGCTGATCAGATGTTTGAGAAGGCTGCTGACTCGCCTGCTTTTCCTGCCTCTGACTCTCATTAGTGACTGAAACACAAATGTAATTATCTGAAAACTTTGTCGCCACATGAATTAGACACAAACTTTGATTTAAAGCTGTTTGGACTAATTTACCTTCTTACAGTGTTACCGTGTTTATATTATTTCATATCTTGTTATCTTAATGTCTTATTTTTTTGCTCTGGTATATGTTATGGATATAATTTTCATTTACTCCATCACAAACTTTGCTCTACACTTTGGTGCCCACGCGATTGATTGGTGAGAGAAATTCTCAGATGATGATTCTCAATGGTTGGTGCCCCCCTCCGACCACGAGGACAAACTCAAAGAACCTAATAAAAAACAATATTTCATATCAGCAGTGCCAGCTGATGTCACATTTTCACAATAGCAGCATATGATTTATACGGAGGGACGCTCCATAAGTGACTGTTTGGCGTGTGAGGCCTGCTTTCATGCAAGTTACTGCCAGAGATCTGGATCATTAACCTTCTACTCGAGGCAGCCTAAAGCTACAGTTTGACACTGGACACATTGCTGCTCCCCAGAAGATGAACCCCTTTTATTTGTGTGGTCTCCTGTGTTTTACTCCCCTCAAGAAAAAAACAAAATTCATTTCAGCTTCACTACTCTAGAGGCTCAAAACACGTTAAATCATCAGGTTTCTCATTTCACACGCACAAATCATTGGCACATACACAATAAAACCCCTAAAATGCCGTACTGTCTGATGTATGATACCTCGACGAATGTGCGCCGCATCTTTGACGGATACGTTTTGAGATTTCTCTGTAAACGGTCAAGATTGGACCCTGAGAAATCCAAACTCTGGATGAACATTCGTTACGTATCCATATTATCAAAATGTCCATTTAAACGTCTGTGAAAGATCAGATCTCCACGTATTCTCCTCAGAAACATTACGGACACGTGGCAGATCCATAAAGTTGCATCTGTCAGGGACCATTATGTGGAGACAGTGATAGTATTATCAACCTTTAAGGCTCATTAAGTTACGTCTGTCAGTCAGAGGTCTGTGTTGCTCACTGATCACACCACACCTATATGTACACAAATGAGCCTAAACATTCTCACCACGATGAAGCAAACACGAGTTTACATCATACACATCACAAAACATGTGACAAATGAGAGACACCGCTCACAAATACTGATTAGGAATCTACAGTTTTGCACCTCAAGGAGCCAATCAACTGCTGGATCACAAGACCAACGGTGTGAACATGTGACTGATGTGTGGGTTCACAACACTCCATTTCTTGGTTTATGCGTAATGTGAGTTGGCACATCTTTTACTGAAGTCTTGTGGTTGGATTAAGACATCATGAAGTTGTAGTGTTGTGTATGTGTGTAGTAGACATATTACAACCAGCAGGTATAAAACAGAGTTGAAATATTACCCATTTTTTAAAACATTACTAAACGTTACTGATTTTATCCACACAGTTTTCATGTTTCTGTGACCAGTGAAATGAAGCTTGTGGCTCGCCCCCCATTAGTGTTAGAAGCATCCTGAAGATGACTGCCAAGTCAAGATCTCAGAGTCGGCACGAAGGGTCTGGGGGGAAACGGGCCGATGTGAAATCCTGACTCATTTTGACACGAGCCAAATCATTGAGATGAAACGTGACTGGAGTGCGCAGCTTGCGTGCTGCTGCTAGTCAGCAGTGCTGAGTAAATACTGAAAGCCGTCTCCAGGATGTGTCTGAACACATGTGATCCACGGCCACTCAGACGCTCAACACGCTGGCGCCAACATCTCAGTGCCTGATCCCACAGGAGATCTTCAGAGGCCTCATAAAACAGACCCCTCACTGTGCGGGGTCATAATGTTTTTCTCGATTCGGACCCCCCAGGGCCACAAACATCACAAAGCATTTAGCTGTTTAATAAGGTCCCTGAAGCAGCAACGCCATCGCTCGGTGGCTTCAGCTTTCTTGTCAGTTCTTATGGGAAGTTTGAAAAGTTCTGGGGTAACCCCTGGAGGAGGCAATGCTATCTCTCGTCTGCTTTCCACCCTCGGCAAGGCTCAGCTCTGGTGCTGTCAGAGGGCTGAAACGCTGAATTCAAGGTTGCCTATATTAGTCAGGGCGATTTAAAATGGAGTAGCCCTCCTGAGTTTCTTTCCCCATGTAGCCCTTATCTGCACTCTTGAGTTCCAGTTAACCCCAGGGACCCTCACAGGCCTAGCAACCCCGCTCTCTCCGCATAATACACTCTGCTACCTTGGTCACCATTTTCTGGTCAAACTAATTAGATTTCAATGTCCCCGCTTGGGAAGATGTCAGTGGTATGAAATGGAAATAATTTCCAGATGAGTATCTGACATTTTACGCTGTCGACTGGAGTAAAGAGCCCAGGCGGATTGGCTCTCGCTTTCCCTTTTTTCCCTCCTCTTCTTCGCCTTCCTCTTTTCCGCTCCATCACTTTAGTCGCAGAGATATGCTAAATCCTTGCACCCCCCCCCCCCGCTCAGTCCTGGTTGATAAATGGAACCGAATGTACACAAAAGAGGGCTTCTCTTTTTTCTGCTTATGCTTGAAGTGTTAATGTGTTTAATTACTTTGAAGCTGGATTCTCTGTGTGTGCGTGTGTGTGTGCGTGCGTTTGTGCATGTGACAGAAAGAGTTTGTGTTGCAGTAAAAGCAGCAGCAGCAGCAGGAAAACCTTCAATTAATGTCTTTTCTCTCTCTATGACAATAGCTCCAATTTATCTTATAGGAACAATAGAGGAGTGAGAGGAGGTGCAGCTGCTCTGAATGCTCAAAGACATCCAGGAGAAAGCGGACGACGTGCGCTTCCCCCGCTGCAATCAGTGGCGATGCCAGCAGCCCACATACACAGAGATACCTCAGCTTCAGACAATTCACTGACTTGCAGTCCGGCCCTGGAGGCTATGACTATGAAGCTTGGATCAGATTAAACCACACTTCATTTCTTTCAAGAGTCTGCATGGTCTTTGTGCCAAACCAGGTGACTGCAATGTTACCAATTTGCTATTGACTTGTCTACATGTAAAGGACATTTTGTTCCATGTCAAAGGCACTGGTGACCAAGCAAGAGGCTCAACACCCATGAGTCCTCACGAGTCCTCGCATTGACAGTCCACAAAGGTAATTATAGAGGAAAGGGCCTCAATGATTGGCCTGGTTTTTGTGAGCAAGGTGTGCCACTCTCTTGTGGATT